>KE504715.1:61366-86124 GCA_000441515.1 Elaeis oleifera | reverse complement strand
AAATATCCTTCTTTTCAAACCATTTTCTTCTTTTCTCACAATCCTTCTTGATATGTCCCTCTTTGTTACAGAAGAAATATTTCAATTTGTGAAATTTTTTTAGTAGATTGCTCGATCTTTTATGTCCTTTCTTTGTCTTTTTCTTTTAGAACGCTCCTGTGAAACCACGTGAACCATTGAGATCCCTTTCTGTTTCAATCTCTTTTTCTCTTGCATATATTGAGAGATGAGTTTATTCATTGACTATGATTTCTTATATGTATTATGTTAAATCTTAAATTGGATAAACTGGGATGGAAGAGAATTGAGAACAAATTGGATAAGAAAGCTTTCAGATACTATCATTTCTAAGTCATTCAATTTTTTAGCTATATCACGTATTTCTATAATATACTTTCGCACTCCAAAAAATTCATTATATTTCATAGAGATTAACTTATTCATTAGGATACCAGCTAAGACTATACTGGATTTAGTAAACTATTATTCTACAGAGAAAAGGTGCCTAGAGACCAATTCATTATCAGGAACAGATCTCCTAATGTCTCTCACTATAGAGATCTTAATGGCCACGAGAGACAATCTATTAGAATGCTCCAATTTTTTATATAATTCTTTTGATCAAGAGAACTAATGAAAGTAGATGGATCAGCTGAGGCTTACAAAGGGTCAAATCTAAGTTTAGACATCCTAAGACAATGAGAAGCTGCTTGTGCCAATTAGGATAATTAAATCCATTCAGCGTGGGAATGTCAGATAGATGCGACGAGAGAGTGAAGCAAGGGTCATAGCTGTAAATAACAAAATATGCTCATAATTACGATCATGATACAGATTTCATAACACAATTATGCTAATAACACTTATTATACAACTATAAAACATCTTTAGACAAGAATCATAGCATATAACAAGTGTCGCAACTAATCTAATTACAAATTTAAACATAATAAATAATGCCAAAATATGCATCACACAAAGTATAACCAATAATAATATAAAATATGTAAGCAAGAACAATAATTATGATATAGACATAATTTATGTTTAAACTGTGATCCATCATATTAGTTATACTTTTAGTAATTTAACTAACTATGATTATAAGAATCCGAGGTTATTCCCATCTTTGGGTGTAGAACTCTCCGTCTTTATGTAATTTAAGTTTGTCAACCTATTATGTTAATTTTATATCCGATTACAATCACCTTTGGATCAACTGTAATAAATACACTTTTATGTAATTTTAAAACTATAATGAGAGAAAAAATCATTAACTCTCAATGACTCAGCTGCCCAAGATCCATAGAGTGCTTCGGGCCCTTTAGAGCTATATGAAAACATACTTGAATATTACAATAGTGAACGAAATTATCAAATAAATAATATATAAAATATTTAAATATTTTATCATATATGATGAACTGAACCAAAATGTTCCTTAAGCCATCACGAGTCCAACGGTTCAAACATTGCTCAAATTAGATGTAAAACGAATTAGATACAGCGATTTTACCAAAACCTTAATGATGGAGGACTTAACCATAAATCCCTAATAGAAAGGGTTTTATGTAAAATAGCTACTTTAAAATAAGGTTGTCAGTAGGGCTGGAAGTGGGCTCGGGCCGGCCTGAGGCCTATCAGGCCATGCAAGCTTTGGGTCGGGCTTTAGGCTCGGCCAAAACCATTCAGGCTGGGATCAGGCCAAAAATAGAATCCATTTGGCTTTCGAGTTGGGCTTGGGCCGGCCCAGGCCCAAGCCCAGGCCCAAGCCCAAAACTCAACCCAAAGTTCGGCCTGGATCGGAGGGGAAGTGGGAAGGGGGAGGACTGAACTCTTTTTCTGTGTTTTTTTTTGGCTTCTTCGACGCTCTCCTGAGACCTCTGGAACCTTCTGCTCTCCTCATCGGAGCTCTCACGGATGCCCACTTCTCTTTGCTCTCCTCATCGCACCAGCATCGGCCTTCCCCATTGGCCTCCTCCCTGCTCTACTTGCCGTCGCCTCTCATCAGTCTCCACCGTCATCTTTCTCCCCATCATGGCCGGTGTCGGTCTTCCCCTCAGGTGATTTTCTTCCCATAGATCTTCCAAAAAGAAATCCTTTCTCCCCTGGTTTTTCCTAGTTTTGCCTCTGCTTTTTCCCTTCCCGCTTTCCTCCCACCGGTCGCTTAAACCGAATAGAGCCCCATAAATTAAAGAGGAAGGTGAAGGGGGAGGATGCATCCATCGGAATCTCCTAGATCTTCCCCTCCTCTAATCTTGTCGACCTCGTCCGCTCCCTCTCCCACCTCTTCAGCATCGTTTCCCCGCTCTACACCCGCCAAAACCCCAATAATTCCACTACCCCTAACCCTAACCTATTTCTTGAGCATGGATTTTGCTTTTGGGAGCCGGAGGCAGCACTGGTGGTGACGCCGATGAGTTTCCAGTGGAGGCCATGGAGCCCAGCAAAGCCGAAGCGAAGGAAGGTAGGCTCAGGCTAGCCCAATTGGGCTCGGACTTGGGCTTAGGATGGTTTTTTTCCAAAATAATTGGGCCTAAACCCACCCGAAGCCCGAAAAAGTTTTTGGGCCGAGCTCAGATAGGGGTAGAGCCCGGCCTAGCCCAGCCCAGTTCCAGCCCTAGCTATCAAAAAACTGTAGGGATCTATCTGTAATAAAGTATTTGACAAGGGGTTATCAACAAAAGGTTTTAAATGAAATCTGATTCAGGTCTGATCCAAATTTAATGGGTTAATTCTAAAATCCGAAAATTCGAAACCCGATAGCCATAATGGGTTTGAATCTTAACAAGTTTGGATTTGGATCCGCTAGCATCTGAACCCGAAATCCCTTTCTTCCTTTGTTTGCGAGAAGCCCTAAGGGCTTCTCTCTTTCACACTGCACGGGCAGTCGGACGGCTGCCGCTAGCCATCTCGACCATCAGAGAAGCCAGGAGAGAGGGCGACGGACAATCACCCTCGTCGGAGGGCAGCAGAAACCAGCCGCCATGGCACAACTCCGTTTGGCCACTGCATCCCCACGGTTGCATGGAGATGCGGCGTGGTTCCCCGCCGCCACTACCGGAGATCAAGGCTCCCCTGCCGTCGGTCACAGCGAACCGCCACCGTCGCTGGCATGGCAGCAGCCATGGCTGCTACCCCATTCGTCGGACGGTGTGGGTTGGCCTATGCGACCGGCCCAAATCTTTTATTTTATTTATTTTAAAAATTAATAAATTTTAATTTAATTTTTAAGTTTGATTAATTTCAAAAATATAAAATTTAATTTAATTTTTGAAAATAAGCTAAAAATTTATCAAAAATTTTTACATGAACACGAAGCATGAAACCAGGGCTCTGATACTACATGTTAGATAATTTTAATCTTTTATACCTAGATCGTGCTCCAATATTCATGCAAAATCAAATCATAAATAAACCATATCTTGCGCCATCGTTTATGCAATGCAATGATCATGTAACCTGTAGGATGCCTGATTTTTTCATGTGGGGCATCTGGTCTTCTCTGTCCTTACCCTCCTTAGTGTGGATGATCGATTGGAATCATTCATACTTTTTTAAGAGTTGGAGAAAAGTATCAGGCCACCTCTATTTATTCCAGTACTTGTCTTATCCCGTCAAAAGATTAACTTTTAGTTAGAGTCAAACTTTCAGTCCAAATCTTATTGGAAATAGATCTCTTTAATTAATTGGACTTACTGTAATTGATTCACGACATGTGATTGACTCAAAGAGTTAAACTTGATTAAATGATAATTAGACCACATATTAGGAGTTAAATCCAATAGGTTTTCAAACTATTGAATGTAAGTATAATTTACACCTAATCTCAGAGGGATTCTTGTAATTTATTATTTTTTTTAAACCAAATTTCTAAAGATTAGTTTTCTTTTTGATTCTTGAAATTTATGGTTGTATTGATGGTTGTCTGCTGCAATTAAATCTTTAGGTAGAGAAGTTCTTGCATCGAGTTTGCTCTTGTTGTGGCCTCAAGGTTCCCTGCTCAGCTTTAGTTTGCTTGAGCTCAAACAGTTCCCCAAGTTGAGTCATGTTAATTAGCTGTCTTTCTTGCTTCTTGGTGTTTCCATTTTTCTTCATTTTTGCGTGTAGCTTTTGATGAAGCTTTCAACATTCTTTTTTGTGTGGCTACTCATCTCACAATGATTATAGCAATTTCATCACCTTTCATGCCTTCCGTCAATATATCTTTCTCCATGATTGTCCCAGCCTTCACACAAGCTTTGCTAATGCTTTGGACTTTGAAGAGTGTCTGTTCCTTTCGCATATTCTTATGGAGATTTTCAGTATATTACATAAAGACTTCATGATCATTATTGGAAAATGTCAGAAAGATAGCTGTACAACCGCGTGTATACTCTTGTACAAATTGGTCATATTCCATCGAAGGTACTACTAGTTGATCTATCTATTTTCTTGTAGGTGATAGAGTAAAGCTACTTCCTCATTGCAGTTTTGAATTTCCTCTTGGTCATATTAGAAATATTAATATTTCTATGTAGAAATTCTACCAAGTAAGAGCATGGTTTGAAACCTTTAGGTGAGCAAATAGTAAAATGAACTTCCATCTGATTTATCCAATTGTCTAGCTTCTCTTCATTGACAGATTTATCATACCTTGGTATATAAGTTCTTGCTTCAGATTTGAAAGGTTGTAGTCAATTATTTCGAGTATCCATGGGTTGATCTTCGTCTTCGTTAGATGACTAGTCATCATCTTCAAATATTGGAGACTATTTTGTGATAGGAGTTACAAATACGGAAGCTAAAAACATCAGTTGAATATGGGCTTGGTGATTTGTGCAATCTACTTGTCTAATTGAGTGAGGCGTCTCTTCGTATCTTTATCTGCTAAAGTAAGTAGTAGCCATCTTCATTGTTGTCTTTCAATGTACTTCAAGCGCCACTAGTTATTTTCTCATATGACTGTACTGCTCATTGTTCTGGACCATACTTTTAAGACTTTGTAGGACAGAATACTCAGTTCTAATATCAACTTGATCCAATTAAAGATAGAAGGAAGCTATTCCTTTAATTTGCTAAACCAAAGCTCTCAAAAAATAATAGAGAGTATTAAAAATTTTGAAAGCTAGATTTTAAGTTCTTTACTTGCATCAAATGATGATAAAATTATTATATAAATCCTTTATTTATGTTTGTGAGATTTGACCAGTCAAATTAGAGTCGATTCTTTTTCTAATTAAATGAATTTTTTTTTAAAAAAAAATAAAATTCTTTTTACTTTCTTTCTTTCGGTCAGTACATACAATACTATGGTACATTACCTCTATTTATACTAGTAAGGTTAGCCTTTTCAAAATTTAGAATAATTTTCTTAGTTAGACCTTTTATAAAATACAAAATATTATAAAAATTTTGAAATTTTGATAGATGTTAAATCTGAACTCTTCCGTTAATTTTGCCTCCACTCATATTGATAACTTCCTTTCATATCAAAAGTTATGATTTTTCAAAATTTTAGTTTGTGGTTGAGTCATGCCATGCACATTTAGGTCTGCTTAAATTGGTCAAAATGATTCACATCAAATTGGATGATACTTTTGGATCATTACATCTACCCTCTTGTGATTAAATCACTTCTATTCTTGTAAATCTACTTTTTCCCATACTTATGAATTAGATCCATTCAAAGCAATTCTAACTTACTAATTGCTTGCTATTTACTTTAACTATGTATTTAATGTAATATTATTATTTCACATAGAGTAAACGTTGGGATTTCATGTGTGACTAAGCTATCCCCACCTTCCTTTTTTTTTTTTGCTTTCTTCTTCTTTTTTTTAAAAAAAATGCTTCCCATTGGTGGAATAACAAAATTCTTCGTAACACAAGTCCATGGAACTCATCATATTATAAGTCCATGCATCAGAAGTCGGACTTAAATCCCTAGATGCCAGCCTCAAGGACTCAGCCTATCACTTACCTACTTTTTTGCAGATGACTATCTGCCCGATTGGCCGAGCTTCAATCTGGAATATTGTCGGCTTTAAGAAGATTTTGGAGGAGTATTGTCTTACTTCACGGTAGAAGATAAACCTCCTAAAATCAGCTGTTTACTTTAGTCCGAAAATGAAGGCATAACTATGACACACAATTAAGGATAGGCTTGGGATTGCGGAGCATAGCAAGACCTTGCAATATCGGGGATTCCCATCTCAGGATGGAGGTTGAGAAGACCAGAGTACTCGGGAGTAAAGTGGTTCAGGAGCAATTGGAGGGCTAGTAGGCTAGAGCTTTCTCCATGATGGATAGGATCATCCTAGTGGGATCAGTTCTCAGCTCCATATCTATCTATCTTCTCTCAAATACCATTATGCCCAAAACTTCTATGATGAAGCTAGAGCAACACTCTAGAGGATTTTGTAGGGCTCTCGCCCTGGAGGGGCTGGCATGCACTTGATGGCTTGGGATGTGGTGTGCCATTTGACAAGGGATGGAGGTCTCATAATTCAGTCCTTAGTTGTGAGACGGAAGGCCATGATTGCTTGACATACAACGAGGTTCCTTCTCCACCCTAATAGTCTATGGAGTATAGTGATAAGGGCCATGTATAGCACGTGGTTTGTGAGAAGTAATATTCAGACTGATCGAAGTTACACATTCTTATGGAGAGAGATATGTACGTGGGCCTCAGAGGTGATTGTTTAGACAAGATGGCTTATAGAGGATGATCGGTCTGCAAACCTCCTACAGGATCCACAGATCGCTGATCTCTCTCTAAGCCGGTGGTCAATCTTCGTAGCATCAAGGTCGAGTACCATGAGGATTTGTGACTTATTCCATCCAGATGGCAAAGGCTGGAGCGCTTCGGTGGTAACCCACCTTTTCAAGGAGTAACTAGGAGAATATATGATTTTTGATGGTTTCCATCCATAACAGCTATCATGTGAGGTTTTAGAGATCATCCTGCACCCTGAGTGGTGACTGTCGATCTCTACTGACTATATCAAAAGGAGTCTACCAAGCGACTAGATGTCAGAGAGATTTGAAAGACCGATATGCATCCAAAGGTGAGCTTTTTCTGTGACAGATCATCTAGGATCACCTTCCACTAGGTTTGTTCTAAGGGATGGAGGCATGAACCTTCGGTCCACCTACCCATCATGTGATTTGAAGGACGAGACAGTGGAGCACATCGTCTTCTTGTGTCTGAGGGCCAGATGGGTCTGGCAACTTGCATGTCCTTTTAGCTGATCACCCAAGCCAAGGCTTTTGTCCAGCTCATTTTGAAGTTTCTAAGGCGAAACACCAGGGTAACAAGACCAGGACAGCAGGCATCCGAGCTACTTACACCTACCACATATGATTGTCTAGATATAGTCTGATATTTGAGACCAGAAGATCGAGTAAGATTCATTTTGAAAAGAGCCCTCATTCAGATAGCAAAGATGCTAGAGGTGACCTCGAGAACTTCAGGTATCTAAGACTCTCCCCCAGCGCATGTAGTGAATCATCATATTTTTATCTTATGGGAGGCCCTACCACTGATACATCTCAAGATCAATTTTGATGATAGTGCTAAAGACAGAATAGGAGGCACTGATTTGTAAACAACAGGCCTAATTCCAGACCAATGGCTAATGGAGAAGCCACTTCTTTAAGCCCACGATATCAGAAATGAAGCTTCAAGCCACCTGAATGAGGATTGCATATGTGCGACAGATCTTACAAGCTGACCACCTGATCGTTGAGGAAGACTCGGCCATGACAGTGATTTGGATCCAAAGATATGCGTTCACCCCATACTGCAGGATATCTCGAGGCTACTGACAGAATGCATAGCCCTAATTATCAAACATATCTTTTAAGAATAAATATTACAGTTGATTGAACGGCGACTTCTATTGCAGAACATTTTATGGATTTCTTTTTGGATAGAGGTGGAGGTAGCTCCAGAGCCACTCAAGAATATTTATTTTCTAATCTTTCTACGTATGTTTACACTAGATTTGTACGAATACTCTGCTTTATGAAAAAAAAAATGCTCCGGTCTGCCCAGAAAGAAAATACTTACTCTCTATAAAATAACTTTGGTAACAGTAAGTATATAAACCGCGAATTTGCCAGATCATCTTGCCGCTAGCGTCCCTGCACTCAAATTCCTCCACCAAAGTATAAGGGTTCAAAGCATTGCAACAATTGTTATTGATGGCAATAAACCAAATAAGCGACATTGCCCAGATCAAGTGACTATAAACCCATCCGGAATAGCCTGCATATACTCCTAGCAGAACATGCTATTCCAAGTGGCTGAAATAAGCCCCTCCGTAACAGCTGTGAGTAATCACTGCAAGCGTAAGTAGAGAAAAATTGCCACGACCAAGAGATGCATTCCAGGTGCCAAGTTGGAGGCTCAGCTCGCAACACAGAATGAGGGCATGGTCACTAAAAGTTAAGCCGATTTCAAGTGCCAGTTGTTATCGAGATGAAGCAACCATACAGGACCATCTCATAGTAGTTTAGAGCATACTCACTTGTCATTTGCTAAAGTTGAAGGCTTTGAAACTTCAAAACTGAAATTCAGTATGATGAGACCTTCATACCAGCTGAATGGCCTATCCCTGAGATTTTTGCTTCTATAAAGCTAAGATCCTGCTACAATGCAGCCCTTCCGAAATCCTACCAGCAACAGAAGAAACAAATTAGATGAGAAGCAAGATACAACAAAATGCATTACAAGAGACCTACTTTGACTTAGAAGATTTCCACACTTCAGCATCATCAGATCTCTAGCTGCTTCAAGCTCTCCATCAATGTAGACTCTTCCAGATCTTTTGCAGCACCACCATCAACATTTTCCCTTCTCCACTAGAGGTTTTGCTGGAGGGGAGGCTGCCCCAACTGGTGGCGGTTCCTTACCTGAACTGGGATCACTGGAGCATTAGCTGGTGCTGGGGCCGGAGCAGCAAAGACTGGCACAACTGGCCTGATGCGAACAGGTGAAGCCATACAAATTGATTGGCCCATAACTGGTGGATCTTGATGCTCATGTACTGCTGGTGGTGGAAGAGGTGGAGCTGAAAAGACTGGCACGGCCGTCCTTATTGTCACTGGAGGTGCCATGCCATGGTAAGGCATTCTATAGTGCCGAACTGGTACGTATGTTCTGCTTGCAGGGAACTTCTGAGGCCAGGCACTGCAGTTTTCTGGTCGTGGGAAGGGAGATGCAGGGGCACCATCAGTTATCACTGGGGAGGTTGGCCGGGTTCTTGGAGAAGATTTTGGTCGGATCAGAGGTAAGATCTTTGATACAGTGGATGAGGAAGGCTGCAATGATGGTTTTTATCTGGCTGTATAGGAAACTTCTTTGGGAATGCTGTAGCATTGGGGTTGTTTGCCATTGCCATCTTTCCTTTAGGCGATAGCTCAACAGAGCACGGGCAATTGTGATCTGCTCCTGCTCATCATGGTTCGCCGGTTCGCTTGATGAGCTTGCCACTTGCTTTACCACTGGTGCATCGGAAGAAGATGGTATTAGAAGCACTTAACATGATCTAACTTTATAACAAATTATAGATACATGTTATAGCTAAAGAAGTTCATTATTGACACATTTTCTGGAGAACATTCCCCAAAATGCTCTCTGAAGCCGATCTCTGATGTCAAAAGGTTGATTAAGAGAGTATTTCACTCTATCACCAAAATGGATAAGAGAATCTTATATAATATTCCAATGAGACACTATGACTGTTAACCTTATATGAATTGAGTCTTTAAGCAGGGAATGCCACTGAAACCAATATACAATATGTTATAGCTACAAATAATTACCATTCCAAAATCAAAGATCACAGACAAAAGGATTGCTATTCAAATATCATCATGGTTTTACAGTCAGTGCGACCCTCACAGCGACCAACTTGGACATTTAAAACATATAGAAAAGAATTGCAGTATCTAGGCTCTGAAAAATGCAATTTCAGTTTCCGGCTCTCCCCCCCACCTAACTCTCACTCTCACTCATCATATCAAAATGGTGATTATCATCCACACATGTGTACATAGATGTGTACATATATTTCCATTAGGATAGAAGCTGACTCAAGTTGATCAAGTTCTTCCCACATTCTTCCATCATGATGCCTACGTACTCCTAGTTTTGTGGCAGATTTAACTTTCAGTTTTCTACATGCACACTGTGTAGGAAACTAGCTTACCTAGGGATAGCTTATGCATGCATTTCAGGAGATATCCATAGACAAGAAACCTCTTCAGGGAAACTTAACATCTGGTCCTTTGCGTGACTGCCATTTGATGTTTAGCCCATACAGAGTTAACATTTTGCATTGACTGCCATTTGATGTTTAGCCCATACAGAGTTAACATTTTGCATTTTGTTCCTATACACAGTTAAGCCAGTGCTTTGCAAACAATTAGGCCTATTATGTATACAGTTATATCTGTTTTATACATAATTGTGTGCAAGTATGCAGCAGGCCAGAAAAAGGTTTTCAGTCAACAGGGATAAAACATAAAATGGTGGTCAATACAGGCACTGAACCTCAATTACCCTACACATCAGTAATGTAAGATACAATATGTGAAAACTAGTATAAGCATGAGACTCACATTGTTTCAATGAAGACCATGCTGCCATGGCAGCATTCTTCTCTGCCTGTTCTTGTTCTTTGCTGGCTCACCTGTGAATGTGATCCCAGCAAGCTCCACTGTGCAAGTGAAGACAGGTAGGTGTCCAAGGCCAGAGCGCATAGTTGCATACGATGGCAGAGGTGCTCCAACTCTTTGAGCAATTTCTTGCAGAAGGTTCTTGTAAACTCCTGTCTCATCCTGCTCGAGAGGGCAAAAATAGCACGAGCGAAACAATTCAGACTCGGAACTTAATGACTAAGTGTTATGATAGCCTTTATCACAGCCTACTAATGTACAATCCAAGCCCAACTCAAAACCTGTATATAATTCAAGTAAGGAGATAGCCCAGACATGGTTTGCAAAAATACCAAGTGGCTGGGAATTCAACTACAGCAATCATTTGGATAACCAATAATAAATATTATGAAGAAATATATTTCCTCTTTTGAGTATATGAAAATCTGGAAAAGGTAAAGAGCTGCATATGCACATAGAGCTTAGGATCATAAAAGCAAAACTGGTATATTACGAAGAAATACATTTCCCTTTAAGTATATGAAATTTGAAAAGATAAAAAACCTGCATATGCACATAGAGCTTAGGATCATAAAAGCAAAACTGGATGATTCTTAATGCAACTTCAGGGTGACGAATCAGTGATGAAGATCCATGAACGGCTGATAAATGACTTTAGCAATAGCTAATGCTAATTTTGCATTTCCTTGCAAAAGCAGAATTCAACTTGCCACCTCAGCCAAAGCCCACATAGATACTCAGGAAAACAGTTGCTCTGAATAAAGTTTATAATGCGGTCATTTTGTCAAACATCTACTGATCAAGGGGCTAGACTACTTGGTCATCCAGTAGCATGGGATACAACCTTGTAATCTATTTTCACTTCTATATCACACTTACACAGCCAGAAGCCATAGCCATAAATATGTAAAGAATTCCGCACTTCCACTTTGACCAAGTAAGACCAATTGAACAATAGGAAAATGTTAACATTCCAATAGCTCATTCTAGATGGAATAAGATAATAATGTCCACTACAAATTCGCTAAAACACAAACAGTTTGAAACAAAGACCAATACAGTTGCCTCAAAAAAGACCATACAGTCTCACTCAACTATGTTCTCTTTGCTTGCTAATATGACAAAAGAAGATCATTGTAATTATCCTCCAAAAGAGGAACATGAGGTCTTCAAAGTTCCCATGACTATGGTGAATGGCATACCCATTCCTTCTTGTGCCTTGGCTGATGGGTAATGTGCTAAGAAGCGAGGAGCCATTTCTGGTGATTCAGATGTACAACAGAACCCCTATTGCGACCAGTCCAAAAGGGATGTTAACAGGCAGAAGCATGATTCCTGAATGAGTTCAACAACTACTACCTAGTGATCCTTGCTTCTAAGGTCATAGGGCTTTCCACTGGTAGGATCTGATGCGGGCCTTAATTACAAACAAGAACTCATCTTTCAGACTTCCCTGCTTCCAGCTAAGGTTGTTTGATTATCTTGATTAGTTCTTGCTGGGAGGGACAAAACCATCTAAACCATTAATCACTTTTCAAAATTGCTGACAAGCAAACAGTAGCTTAAGCCGCAACCATGAAGATGATCTCCACAAACAATAAAGAAAGTTTAATTAACCCCTAAAGTAAAAGTTTCTGGAGACAATATACCACTAAGAAGTTGTCCCGTTGGTGCAGTTAGGCATGCCTCCCAAATTTCAAAGTCATCCGCTTCATGTTCCCACCATCATCAACAAGAAGTCAGCCCCCACTCAAGTCAAAGTATTCATGGACTTAATTTTTTTTTTTAAATGTTGTTTGTCCTAACGAGAACAAGCATTAAGTTGATCAGTTCATGCAGAACACTGGATCGATGCCTGAAAAAGACATCCACCATAAATTAAACTCCAAAGTCGTTTATTACAAAGATTAGGAGATTGATTACAATTAATTAAAGAATAAATTATGAGTTATGATGGGAGTTGATGACTAATGTAACTATGGCACGACTTCTCAAAAGCCTGGCAGGCTCCGTCCTTCGGGACGAAGGTTGCCTTCTTATTGCATTAATCACCAAAAGTGCCGCACTAAGTAATCTGGTGCCATTAAAATAAACAAGAAATTTTTATGTAATTAATTCCTAGTTTATAACTGGCTAATGGATTCTAACGAGTCCCAACCGAAACCCTAGCGGAAAACCAGAACGATGAATACAAAACGATGGCTCCGACAAACCAAAAACTAAAATCGAGAAAAGAAAAAGGAAATGAAACCGAGGATTAAGACAGGGAAGCTAGAACTAAAGATTACAATCTTAACGTTTCTCGGCTTTCTGGCTCAGATCAGGCGTAGCATATTTTTCTCCCGAACTCCGTCGACGTTCGGCAGACGTTACCCTTTTACTCACGGAACGAGTCAACCCGGAAGCACTTTTCATTCCAGCTATTTATTGGTTTAAAAATGCTACAGCCTTTATTTCTTTTTTTTGCTTAAAACGGAAAATGGTCAGGGGATTTTCCTCCCCCCATAAAAGGAAAAAAAAAAAACCGACGAAGGAAGAGATGAAGGGATGAAAAAATCTAAGAAAAAACTCTAGAATTTCTGGTAAAGCGATAACTTTCAACCGAAAAAGGGAAACAATTAGGGGGAATTCTTTTTCATAGCTGAATCGATCGGCTCAGTAAACTTTTAACACACACATACATACACACACAACGGCTGAGTGAGAATCCAAAAGAAGGGACGCCGTCAGTTTGATCAACCAATATATATTTCTATCACATAAACTGGAAAAACATGCATACAGGAATGTGGTGAAGAAAAATGAGGAAAACGGAAGATTTTTCCCCCGAATATTATGTCTTATTTCTGAATGCATTGCTAGTTTCTATCGCTTCTGTGTCACTCGGAGCCGACATCGATCGCACTCAAATCTTTGGAAGGGGAGAAAAAAGAAGAAGAAAAAGGGAGCATACCAGGATCCGGGCGGCGAGGGAGTGGGAGGGGCCGCGGGTGGAGAGGGCGACGAGGGCGACCTCGGCGGCGGAGTGCTCCGCCTGCCTCAACGTAGTGCAGAAGCTCGGGCTCTCGAAGACATCGCCGTTAAAGTTGACCGTGGCCTTGAACCTCGGCGCGTGGTCCGGCCCTCCCGTATGCACGTGTACGACGGCAGATTGAAGCAGCTCCGCTGCGCCAGCTCCTGCAACTGATTCTTATACATCTTTATCCCAACCGATCGATCGATCGATAAGCCCCTGAAAGAACGAAATTTCCTTCCGATCGCCGGACGGGGTCGATATGCGCCCTCTCCACCCGCGGCCGCAATGGAGAGCTCGACTTCCGGCGACGGTTCTGACTGGATCGGAGCGTCCACCGCCACCGGAGAAAATGGCAGCTTTTCTCAGAGGTGCCGCCGCGATAGGCGGCGGCTCCGTTGGGATTCGGCCGGAATCTGGAGCTTGGAGAAGAGGTTTAGCTAGGGTCTTGCTTCATATCTCCCTCCTATCGCGGCGGCTCCGTTGGGATTCGGCCGGAATCTGGAGCTTGGAGAAGAGGTTTAGCTAGGGTCTTGCTTCATATCTCCCTCCTCTCCCCCTCTCTCTCTCCTGATGTGTTTCACCACCCGTCGGAAAGAGAGACCTGGGGAGGAAAGTGAGAAATGCAGCGGAAAGTCCACCTTTTTATTGTGCTCATTTCCTTTTTAATTGCGTTGTTCTTTATACAAATCGAGCAAAACGGATGCATGATATTTTTACTCTAATGTTCTAACCGGCTACGATCATGAATGTAACTTTGAAGTATCCTATGACCTCAAAAACTATGTAATATTCCTTAAAAATGTGAGAAAAGAAAAAAAACTAAACCCTCTTACTTCCATACGTGGACGGTTTATTGTATTGATGTGGCAGTGCTCCTCATGATAATTAATTTAATTATTACGTATCGCACCAAATTCTGATCATCACAAAAAATCAAGTTACCAAGCAAGACTAGAAAGAAAAACGATTGCAATATTTATATTACCCGATAATTGATGTTTGCCTCTTTTATTATTGTATAATTTATTTCGAATCAATACCTTAGAATAGCATTATATTAACAAAACGTATGTACCGAATGACTTTTACCAATAAAACTATTTTGAGTTGCTAAAATATATACAAAGATTAAAAAATATATTATTAGTACATTAGTTGATGTGAATGAGATTTACCTGGAATTACCAACCAATACTATAAATGGCATTTCAATCTTTTTTTAGAAAAAAAAATGACATGGTCGTTATCACCAAGTTTAAATTCTAGACTTCTAGAAACGAGAAGTGCCAACTAAATAAGTTAAAGATTATTATATATATTAATATGATAATTGGATTTACTCCTACATCTACTACTGTCATTTATATATTCAATTGCATTCTTTCTCTCTTTAGCATAGTAATTTTTTTTTATTTTAATTTTAGTTGTAATGATTATCTGACAAAAAGAAATATGCCTTATTCTTCATTTGCTCTTGAACCATAGTAACAAGATATATCAAGCAATATGTAACATCAATGGCCATTCTAGATCCTATTTAGATCAACTTAATTATATATAATTTGGGATTTTAAAATTTGTTGATAAGTTTAAATTTTTTTATCTTTTGTCTTGATCAAGATTTTTGTTCTCTCTCTCACACACGTACCCCAACAAAGAACTTGATGCCATCTTATTTATGTCATCCATCAAGATAACTAGGGCATTATCATCTAAAAATCTTTCATTTGGGATGATCATTTTTAAAATGGGCATTTCTATCAGGCTAAATTATAATATATACTATTTTCTAGTTTTTTTTCCCGTGTGTGGAAACCTGGTGATGCAAGTAATGAGAACGTTCTAGGAAAATAAAGGGTGCACATACCAGTCCACTTAAACAACTAAAAAAGAATATTTATTGATAATTTAGCGATGGGCGTGGCCATGGTGGCTTCGTGAGTCAGTAAGACCGATGGTTTATTTTCTGAGTTGCACGGAGGATTTTTCAACGTCCGACGACTGATCTCGGCCATCCATTTCATATCCTTCCACATCAAGCGATCATCCTAAACCCCGATGGCCTGTCCGATTGAGTTTCCATAAAGCTTCTAGAGCAATCGGATGGACGGTCTTGATCATGGGTCACATCGTTCAAACTAGACATGGGCAATGGGCCAGGCTACCTATTACACAGTCCGACCTGGCATAAAATGGGCCGTGCTTGGCATGGCCCATCAGCTACAGTAACGGACCGTGCCCATTAGAAGCGGTCGGACTGAGTTGGGGTTGTGGCCTGCGGCTCAGGCCTGGTACGACCCATAAGGGCCTAAGCTGGCATGGCCTGCGGGCTAGGCACGACACGTCCCATGGATCAGACACGGCCTGATCTGCAGGCTAGGCATGCGGCACGGCCCATGCCAGGCACGGTCCGACTCGATCCAGGCCCGGCACAGTCTGCATAGGGATTTTTTTTTTAATTTTTTTTATAAAAATAGATGTGAGATTTTTTTTATAAAATAAAAATCACCTTGTAATGATGGGAGATTTGGCATAGACTCCTACCGTTTTATTAATATCAATCAAAATGGTACAAAAGAGGGAGGACTGGATCTTACCTCCAAATACAATGAGGAAGAAAAAAAATTGAGGTGACTCACCTCAATAATTAAAAGATAAAACTAAAAATTATAAATATAAAAATTAATAATTAAAATCTTACTGGTTGTCATGCATCGTCGGCAATATTTGTGTCATCGTCGTCATCGAATTTATATTATGTCCATCTTTATCTTGAAGTCTCGTCTCGACATCCAACTAATTTTTGAAGCAGAGCGGCATCTCAATTGTTTCGTCGGTCATTTTACTCTTTTTTTTGTCCAAACTCGTCGATCTGTACTAAAAGTAGATTTCGATGCCATAATGGACATCGGCATAGGTAAGATATCACATGTAACAGTGGATATTACAGGATATTGATTTTTGACACTTTTTTACCGTGCTAACACATCAAGACTTTCTATTTGATTTTCATCGTATGCAGATTAAAGATCTTTTCGTAAATAAAATTTAAGTTTATTATTTAAAGATAAAGATGAACTTGAAGAAGTATGCATATGTCTCCTATGTACAATGAATGAGAAAACAGATGATGAACGAGAAGTACTAGAACAAGAGGTGGAGGTTTGTGAACAAAAAGCACTAGATCCACGAATCTTATTATCATATAATGTATAAATATCATGAAGAAATTGGTTTACTTCAACTTAAGTGGGTTCAGGATCTAGATTCATGTTTTCACAATATGTGTCAAGTAAAATCAAAATACCACTTAATTTAACACGTGGATCAAATACAGCAACTAAGTTATGCATAGGACATATTCTGTCTCAATACTCATTTCACTTAAATTTTATTTCATAAATAATAGGCTCTAAAATATCATCGTATCTATGTTGTATAAATTTTTAACTAATAAGATATGCTTGTTGTAAAAATAAATAAGAGATTGGATAATAAATATCAAAAAGAATTTCAGTGGCATTATAAAAACTAACTAAAAATTCTTTCAAAATTTTATCTTTGTTTCAATCAGTTTCAAACAATGTAAAACCTAATCCATCATTATTAATATATATACTTAATAAATTTTATATGAATATGCATCATGTATCATTGTATTTGTCGAGTTCTAACAAGTAACTACATCAAGTTTCAATTTTTTAAAATATTTATCATGATCTATACACATTTGCTTGAATTCTTGAAGTCTTGTTGAAGCTTGAATAAAAGAAACTGCATTTCTAATTTTATAATAACTTCTTAGATCATACCCATGTCAAATTGAATAGAGAGATTTAAAATATGACATGCACATCTAATATGCAATAAATTCTTATTTAGATTGTGATGCAAAGAGTTTTTCAATAATCTAACAGCAGAATTATTATTAGATGCATTATCAAAAGTAATAGATATAATTTTATCATTAATACCATACGTACATGTAGTTTGATAAATAGTGTTAAAAATTTATTATTCAAAATGTGAAGAATTAAAAACACGAAAAGCAAGAATATATTTATTTAATAGCCAATCATTATCAATATAATAAGTAGTAATAATAATAAAATAATAACTACCAACGGATACTGTCCAAATATCAGAAGTTAATAATACTTTTGAATTTAGGACAAAGAGAGATTGGATCAAATTTTGTTTCATTGTTAAAAAATTAGTTATAGCTACTCTTCTAAATGTATGTCTACTAATTTTTCTACAAGTGGATTGTAGAGCTAACTGAACATACTCTTCAAAGTTAAAAGACTCACATAAACTAAAGGTAATTCATTCTTAACTATCCATTTGATCAATATGTTCTTTGATTTTCATGATTATATGCAAATTTACCTAAAAGACTACTCCCTTATATATTAAGAGTGCTTTGAAGACGAGCATCACTCATAATATGGCTCTCTTGATGTCTCTTCAAATAACCAGTTTTCCTACTACTAGTACAACTATACAAATAACCAGTTTCCTACTACTAGTACAACTATACAATTTGGCATATTTTTTATATTTTATTTTAAAACTCTATCTGTCATAACTCTTTCAAAATCATTCCATATGGTACTAGTCCTCTTACGGAAAGAAGAGGCAAAATCTTGATCTTCAGTATTAGTTTCAGAGGGAGGAAAATAGTAGTTTTTCTCTCCCTGAAATTGAGGAAATACCAAAATAACTCTCATCATATGATGCCATACCTAAATATGAGTTATGTAAATAAAAAAAATTACTAAACAAAAAACTGAGTAAAGATAGGCCGTAGGTGAAGACTTATGAGCTTCCTCTTGTGTTCCGCACTCCTCTCCAGGACCTCAACAAAGGTCTCCAAGGCTCCACTAGATAGACTAATCCTCCTCTTGTATAGCACTTGAACACTTATTAATTGCTAATTGAATACTTACTAAATATTACTAAAAGAGAAGGAGTAATAGTAGAGAAGGAGAGGAGAGTTGATTTGGTGTGCTAAAAATAGAAGAGGAGGGAGATATTTATAGAAATCCAATATTTTTATTTTTCAAAATATCTCTTAAATTAGTTGTTTTATGGCCGTTGGGAGAGTTAAAATGATCATTTTTTCAAAAATAGTCAATATAACAAAAAATTAAAAAAAAAGAGATTTAGCCGTTACGAGTTGGGCCTGACCCGTAACGACAATAAACGGGCTATGTTTGGCATGGCCCGTAACGGCAATAAACGGGTCATGCCTGGCATGGCCCGTAACGGGCTTAAACAAGCACGGCCCATTTGGACTGATTTTTTTTTTAAAAAAAGCCGCCCATTAGGCCCGCGTGCCGCCCATCAGGCCTGCAGGCCTGATGGGCTACGGACTGTGTCTAGCATGGCCTGCCAGACCCCGAGCCTAGGGCCGTGCCAGGCCAGGGTCTGGGGTAAACGGGCCATGCCAGGCACGGCTTGTTTGGACTGTGGCCCGATGGGCCTAGGTCAGATCGTGCCAGGTACGGCCCAGTGCCGATGTCTAGTTCAAATGAATATTACAATGATTATTTAAGGTAATACCTACTTTTGAGGTGAATTACGCAGACTGCCATCAGTACAAGTGGTTATAACAACCTATATCGAGGAGAGATCAGGACTGACAATTTTTAACACGATCTGTTGATACGGATACGACATGACACGTATTTAGGCGGATTCGATTTGAAAATAATAGGTTCTGATCATAAATGGGTTGACTCATTTATGACATGATAGATTTGTGTCTTAAGCGGATTGACCTGTATAATCTATTTTAACCCATTTAACTAAAAGGATTAAAATAGGTTAACGAATTATACAACACATTTAAATATATTTAACACATTTATTTTAAGATTACTTAAAGATAAATGAGGAGTGTTTGTAAATAAAATTAATTTTTAAAGTTGTTTAACTTTATTTTAGAGCTGTGAATTAGCATAGCAGGTAAGTAATTATTTTATATTATTTAATTTTTGATCAAATTTTATTATTTTAGTTAAATTTTGTAAACAAGATAAATAGTTAAATGGGTCATTAGGCAGGTCATGTATCCATTTGACCCACCAACATGATTATTAATCATATCGAGCAGATCATGCCATGTCAATCCGTGTATATTCGTATCATGTTCGTGCTCTACAGATTGATCTGTTTAATTGGGTTCCGCTCATGTGGGGCTCAATTACTGATGGGCCATATGAGGGCTAAAAAGAGAGAGCCCTTTCTTTCGCTCTCTCTCTCGATCCCTCTTACGCCAGATGCGCAGACACCCGAGCGCCGCCAAAGAGAAGAAAAAAGATTTTATTTGGTTGCAACTTCTTGGCTCCGATTGGAACGGTACTGATTCAACTTCGATTGGTTTGAAATTTTGTAGGTGTGTCCCTTGCATATGGTTTTCCACATCTAACGGTCTGATTATTATCAGATAATCTTTAATCCAGATTTTTATTTGACTTTGGATTGTGAGATTTTGGGGATTGCTGTTTGTTGTAGATTTGATGATTTGTGATCTGTATGATCTCTGAAGTTTCGAGAAGAACTGTGTATCTAACTGACTATAGTGAAAGTTTTTCTCCCTGGCTTGGTCCCATGGTTTTTCTATTTTCGGATTTTTCACATAAAATATCTAGTGTTCTTTTGTGTGATTTGTTTATTTTATTATTGGTGCTGGTTATTATTGATTGCTTGTGATAATTGTATAGAAACCATTTAATCTCACAAGAAGGAAAAATCAGCTTGCTTGTATTTTTCTAGCAAATTAGTATTAGAGCAGGTTCGGCTACAGTGATCTTGTGTGATTAGATGGAGGATAGTGGCACAGGCACCACGTTGAAATAATTCAGTCAAACTATTCGATCTGGAAGTCAAGGATGGAGGATTATTTATACTACAGAGATCTGCATGAGCCCATCAAAGGAGAGCACTAAATCAGAAGGCAAGTCCAAGAGAGAGTGGCAGGTTATATATAGAAAAGCTATTGGATTGATTAAGCAGTGAATTGACAATAATATATTCCATCATTTTGCCACAGAAACCAATGCCAACTCGCTCTGGATAAACTAGAGGAGTTGTATGAGAGAAAAGGCCCACAGAATAAGGTATTTTGATGAAAAAGCTAGTCAACTTGAAGTACAAGGAAGGTAGTTCAGTGACTAAATATCTCAGTGAGTTTCTGGACTTGATGAATCAATTGACTAGTGTTAAAATAGTCTTTGATGATGAAGTACAGGCATTACTTCTACTGAGTTTTTACCTGACAGCTGGGAGATACTTATTGTATCATTTAGCAGTTCTGCCCTAAAGGTGTTTTGACATTGAATATGGTGAAGGACAGCATGTACAATGAAGAAACAAGATGCAGAGAGTAAGAAATCTAGCTAATCTGAGGTACTTGTTACAGAGAGACGAGGGAGGAGTAACACTAAGGCCCCCAACATCATAATAAGAGCAGAGAAAGATCACAAGGAAGGAAGAACATCAAGTGTTACTATTATGGCAAGACAGGGCACTACAAGAATGAATTCAAAAAACTCAAAAGAGAGAAATCAAAAGAAAGAGGTGAAGAAACAGATGACAAAGAGGAGGGTCCAGCAGCAGCAGTTTCAAATAGTGATGTGTTTATTGTCTGTGATGATAGATATGTCAACCTCACATGTCAAGACTCTACTTGGATAGTTGATTCAGCAACTTCATATCATATCATATCATGACATAATTTCTTCACATCTTATGTGAAAGATGATTATGGCTCAGTGAGAATGGAAAATAATGGTGTCTCTAAGACTATAGGTATGGGAGATGTGTTGCTAGAGACCAGCATAGGAGGCAAGCTACTGCTGAAAAATGTTAGATATGTATCAGACATTCGACTCAACTTAATTCTATAGGCTGCCTTGATGATGAAGGTTACTGTAGTATCTTTAGTGAAGGGAGGTAGAAGCTCACTAGAAGCTCATTGATAAAAGTTAGAGACAAGAAGTTGGACACTCTCTATAGGACAGAAGCTAGAAGATGTAGAGGAGAAATGAATGCTCTTGAAGACTCTTCCATTGAGTTGTGGCACAAGAGGCTTGGACGTATAAGCAAGAAAGACCTAGAACTTTTTGCAAAGGAGCAACTCCTGCCAGATTTGAAAGGTACTGATCTACCGTCATGTACTTATTATTTGATTGGCAAACAACATAGGCATGCATTTCATAGATTACATCCTCATAAATGTCAGAGTATTCTTGATTTGGTTTATACTGATATCTATTCTATGAATGCTAAAAATCTTGATGGTGCTATTTATTTTGTTACCTTTATTGATGATCATTCTAGAAAATTTTGGATATATCTTTTGAGATCTAAAGATCAGGTGATAAATATTTTGAAGCATTTTCATGCAAGTGTTGAAAGAAAGATAGAAAAATAGTTGAAGGATATTCATACTGATAATGACGACGAATATAGAGGTCCTTTTGAGAAGTATTGCAAAGATCTTAGTAGTAAGCTTGAGAAGACTATTCTAAAGACACCTCAGCACAATGGATGGCAGAAAGGATAAACAGAACAATTAAGGAGAGGATACGATGTATGCTTTCACTTGCTAAGCAGCCTAACTCATTCTGAGATAAGGCAATGAGGACTGCAGTTGATTTAATTAACCTTTCTCCTTCAACTCCATTGGATGGTGACATACTAGATAGAGTGTGGACAGAGAAAGATATTTTCTACAAACACTTGAGAGTGTTTGGCTGTCGGGCATTTGTTCATGTTTCTAAAGATGAGAGATCCAAGCTTGATAGCAAGGCAAGACAATGTATCTTCTTAGGTTACGGACACGAAAAATTTGGTTATAGACTGTGGGATCCAGTTGCTAAGAAGATGATCAGAAGTAGAGATATTATGTTCATAGAAGATCAAATTATTAAGGATATTGAACAGACCAAGAAAAGATGGTCATTCAAAGATGATCTCGATGACACAGATATAATCCCTTCACCTACAAATAACAAAGAAAAAATATAAGAAGATTACCATGAGCCAGTAGATGCTAAGATTTCTGTTGATGTTACACCTACACTTAATGAGTCTCTTACAGCTGATGAAGTAGTCCCTGAGCAGCTTAGTGAGTAGGTACCTATGGAGTCAGCACCTTTGAGAAAATCTAGTAGGGAGAGATAGGCTTCTACTAAATATTCTACTTATAAGTATGTATTGTTGACTGATGAGGGAGAACCAGAGAGCTACCAGAAAGCTACTTTAAGTCAGCAAAATGAAGAGCGGATGAAAGCCATGCAAGAGGAGATGCAAAGTTTGTATGACCATCACACATTTGAGCTGGTGGAACTACCTAAGGGTAAAAAATACTCAAAAATAAATGGGTGTTCAGACTGAAGAATGAAAAGAATAGCTCACAACCAAGGTATAAGGTCAGATTTGTTGTGAAAGACTTTGGTTAGAAGTAGGGTGTTGATTTTGAGAAGATCTTCTCACCTGTAGTGAAGATGTCATCTATCAGAGTTGTGCTTGGATTAGCTGCTATATTGAATCTACAGATTGATCAACTTGATGTGAAGATAGCCTTTCTTCATGATAATTTGGAGGAAGAGGTATACATGGAGCAACCAGAAGGGTTCAAGGTCAAAGGCAAGAAGCATCTTGTTTGCAAGTTGACGAAGAGCTTGTATGGTCTGAAGCAAGCACCTCGACAGTGGTACAGAAAATCTGAGTCATTTATGACAAATCATGAATATACGAGAACTTTTTCTGATCATTATGTTTTTGTTAAGAGATTTGATGATGATGATTTTATCATACTTCTACTTTATGTTGATGACATATTGATTGTAGGTCATGATAGAAAGAAAATCGACAAGCTGAAAAGAGAGATGAGTAAGTCTTTTACAATGAAAGACTTAAGACCAGCTAGGCATATTCTTGGTATGAAAATTTTTCATGACAGAAATAAGGGAAGTTATGGCTTTCTCAGGAGAAACACATCAAGAAGGTCCTTGACAGGTTTAACATGAGCAAGACGAAGCCAGTGAGCTCTCCACTCGTAGGCCACTTTAAGGTAAGCTCTCAGCAGTGTCCTACTAGCAGAGAAGAGAAGGAGAAGATGGAAAAAGTACCTTATGCATCTGTAGTTGGCAGTTTAATGTATGCTATGGTTTGCACTAGGCTTGATATTGCTTATGCAGTTTATGTAGTCTGTAAATTCCTCTCTAGCCTAGATAAACAGGATTGAAAAGCAGTAAAATGGATATTCAGGTATCTTAAAGGAATATCTAGTATTGTTATGCTTTGGAACTGATAAACTGGTGTTATATGATTATAGTGATGCAGATTGGGCTTGGGATATTGACTCCAGGAAGTCCACTTCAGGCTACCTGATTATTTTTATAGGAAGAGCTGTGTCATGGCAATCCAGATTACAGAAATGTATTACTTTGTTGACCACAGAAGTAGAATATATTGCTGTAACTGAAGCCTGAAAAAAAGTACTCTGGATGAGAAAATTCCTATGGAAATTGAGATTGAAGCAGAAAGGATTCATAGTCTACAGTGACAGTCAGAGTGCCATCCACCTCCGTAAGAATCTAATTTTTCATTTTCATTCCAAATATATTGATATCTATTATCATTGGATTCATGATATTTTGAAAATAAGTTGTTATCTCTTGAGAAAATCCATACCGATAAAAATAGATTAGACATATTGACAAAAGCATTACCAAGGGATAAGATAGAGGTGTGCAGACGATGGCAGATTTGGTAAAGCCCCCACATCGATCAGAAAGGAGAGATTTATTGGGTTCTGTCTAAGGCTGCAAACGGATCGGATTGATCCGTGATCCGACCCGACCCGACCCGCTTAGACCCGACCCGAATCCATTTAAAAGACCCATGGAGCCGGGTCGGGTTCAAAAATTGGACCCATTCATCTTTCCGGGTCGGTCTGGATTTTCTGAATTTCCGACCCGACCCGATCCGTGGAGATTTTGGGTTAATTGGATCTCAAGATATATGACCCGACCCGATCCGACCCGAACCGGATCAAATATAA
>KE504715.1:37326-58071 GCA_000441515.1 Elaeis oleifera | reverse complement strand
ATTGGTACTCAGTGGACCCTACCAGTGGGGGTTGTGCGCTGGTATTTAGTGGACCCTGCCAGTGGGGGTTGTGCGCTGGTGTTTGTGGATCCTGCCAGTGGGGGTTGAGCGCTGGTATTCAGTGGACCCACCAATGGGAGTTAAACGTTGGTCATAGTCGAGGCTGTTGAGTTACGAGTATTTTGAATCGAATCAGATTTATGATTATATTATATATGAATATTTGAAAAGATTGGATTTGCATTAAATCAGCATGAAATATATTTTTATGTTTATTTGCAGTATTATTCTTGAAAATTATATAATATCTGAAATATCTAGTTGAGATATTTGTTACTTACTGGGCTGTCTAGCTCATTACCTTTCTTTCTATTTTTCAGATTCAGATAATTAATTTTGAGCGTGAAAAATAATATTGGGACAGAACTTTTAGAGGCGAGATTTAGCATTGTCAACTTCATTGAACTTAGATCTATTATTTATTTTAGTAAAATTTTATTGGACGTAAATATTTGATTTAATTACTTGAATTAAAGTTGAATAATAATTATTTGAATTTATTCCGTTGTGATGCATTGATATCGGGATAAGATGCCTTGCATGCTTATAGAGAGAGTTCTTTATAAGTACGCACGGTTGCCGTGACCTCCTGCTCACGATCTCGGGCTGGGGGCGTGACATATTATTTGGACAGATCCTCTCCATAAGAAAAGCTCCGGTACTGCATTGATGCGTAGCTTGCAGGAGTAGTCCCCTGGAGAAGGGTCAGAGGAACTCTTCCATGACGTGAGATGCCTGTCAACATTGGTTCTTAAATCCCGTTCAAGCTTCATGCCTGGTAGAAGTGTGTCACTTGGATGATCAAAGCTTTGCCACAATAAATTCTTCGAAGTTCCATCAATCAGGACAAGATTTCCCGAGTCTAGGAGCTTTACAACAGGATTAATTGCATTTGACGTGCCTGTCGACCAAAAACATATCCGGTGCTGTTTAGAAGTACTAGATTTCCATCACCTGTGAGATTGAGAACCCCCATGGAGCCATTGAGGGGAGAGATTCTATTGGCAACCCACGCAACTGTTTTATCTGGAGTGCCTCTGTAATGTATCCCTAAATATCGATTATTCGAGTCGCCAGGGCTGAAGAAGCCCAGTTCGAAGGTCCCATCTGACGAGATCAAGATTTGTCCATCTGCAAGGCGTTGTTCAATAAAAGGCGTTGAATGTATGGTTAAAAGGAGATGTTATGAATGTTATTCCTTTATTGCCAATCCTTCTGTGGATGGGTACCCAAAGTCGTCTTTTTGCAGGATATTCTTTGGTAGAAAGCTACGTGCAACAGTTTCTGGGTTTCCCATACTTATCGTCATGAGAATAACAAAGCTGCTGATTGTGTAGCCAATATGGCACTTCAGGAAGACTTTTTCTGTGGTAGTGGAGATCTTATTCGTCGGGTTTTATGTTCAATTTTGCAAGTTGATGACTTGGGAGTATGCTATGAAGGAAGACAGTACTGACTGCTGGTTGGGAGGTTTTGACGGTATTTTCTCCAGCATAAGCTACTCTATTATATATGCAAAGACAAGGCTAGCTAGTGTAGTGGATGTCTGTATGTAATAGGGTGGTTTCCTTTGCAACATCTATTTTTCTAGGTGGCTGACTTACTAAGAAGCTATGGTTCTGTTGTCGTATTGGCGCTCATCCTTTAGGACAGGTTATTTTATCTATCTGTTTGGTTGTTAAGTAGGTAGAAACAGCAGCTGTATATCGTATGTGTTTTACTCTCTATGTAATCTGTTCTGCACCTATTTTATTTAGCTAATGAAAGCTTTTGCTACCCGAAAAAAAAAATACCAACAGCGAGCATGAATTTCGTTGCCTGTTATTCTTATTATACAATGGTCCTATAACGAAATATCGATCAAATTATGGTGAGCATTTCAATTCCTGTAGCTTAATTATACAGTTATATATCGTGTAGTGCGGAGCCTCTAATTATTATAATATATGTTCTATGTTCTTGGGACCGTTTGAAGTCTTGTTCTCATCAGCATGGATATGTCAAGAAAGAGAGATATACAAAGAGGAAAATGAGAGGCGTTCGATGGTGTCATGCAGCGGTTTAATTGAGATGATTGCGGTCGACATTTTAAATATCATGCACTGGGATTTTCCTTTTTTTGTTATGATCTTGCAGCATCAATAAGGACTTCATCATGTTCCCGTCTTTATTTCGACTTGTTCCCAATCCACCCTTGGAATTGTGCGTGGGATGTTAAATTATATGATCAGCGTGTAACATGTTGACTGTGATATTACCGAAGGAGCAACTTGGTCCACGCAATATAGATTTAATTCAAAAGTCCGCCCTGCCCATACGGACCAATATAATTGTCCCAACTGACATAAACAACTGGATATATGCCAACAATTAATTTAGTGCCAGCTAGGCCACACATTCTGGCCTTCTAGGTAGCTTGAGGTAATTTGCTTCCCACGTGGTGATTTTGAGATTGCTCTAACTTTTGGTCAAGTTATCCGTGTTCACATTAGTGAAAATGAATTGCCCCCGCTCATGTCTCTGAAAACTAGCTTTGGTCTTTGTGAGCGATGGTAAAGCTCTCAACCATTCAGACGGCGAGAGCTTATTTCACTAGTTGGACTTCATCGTTTTTCCAGGAAAATTATTATTCAAACATGCAGCCAGGAAAAATGTTATATCAATTAAGGAGTGTTTGGTTTGTCCTGCCAGTGCTGAAAAAATCGCTTATAAACTTTCAGACAATTGGAATCGTTAAGCTATGAATGATTTAATACCCAAAATGAGTTTTACCCATTTTAAACTTAAAGAGGACGAAAGCGGTCATCGAAGCTTGGGAGATATATCATGGATATGGTACCCATATGATCATTTATGCAATGATCAGGAGGAGAGAATGAGCATGGTAACGGTCTCCGGTGGCTGTAGGGGCTGGAAGTCGTTATAAATAGATGCTTGCAATATTGATACCCTGCCAAGAGTGGGATATATATATATGCCCCAGTTTGCGTTCCAGAAACTCTTCCGCCGGGACAGCAGCTATTTGTTAATTATTACGAGAACCTACTGCTTTTATAAGAGCGGTCGAGTAGGCAAGGCTCTCAGGATATCGAGCATACTCCCACATGGCTAAGCCTGATGATGAGCAGTAGTCCATCCTCCAACCCTCAAAAATCACCATGACACCCCACCCAAGTTATCCGATACCACACCGGAGCTCTCTCCTTAATTTGGTCCAAACTCCCTGGGGATACCGTGAGCATCTCGAATCGGCACTATATCGCAAGGCATTTCAGGCTCTCGGATCATCAATACGATCGCTGATTGTCGTATGAACTGAAGAGCCAGTCTTTCTGTTAAGCTAAGGCATCTGCGAATTCCAACTTGTGCATGAGCTGCCTCAGCCGACTTATCCCTTCATTGTGTGCAACAGCTGTCCATTCCGAATAGATAATAATCCGGCGTAACAGTCTCTTCTGATCTCACGGGAGCAATCAAGGGTTGAATTATCTCGCCCACTATGGCAATTTTAACGGTCCGATAATCTCGAAATCGCATGATCACACAACTATGCAATCAGCTATCTGATATCCTTCTATGTGAACAACCAGAGCTCCGAGGATCTAGGTAAGTTCAATCGTATCCCTCTCAGAGAATTCGTTACTGCCTCTTTGTTCTTTGTTTTTTGATTTGAGCGTCGGAGGATCCTCGCCGGAGCCACAACCTTTGGTTTGGAACTTGTTTGCAGGCGCTCCAGCACCACCCTTCGAGGTCTCCAAATGTCCGTCCTCCAATCCCAACCGATTTAAGCAGCAATAGATAGAGGAAGGGTATACATTTGCATTCATGGCTCCAAGATGGACATCTTCCCGAAAGTCCCTCCACCGGTTCAATCGATCCTCTCGGTGCCTGTCACGGCTGACCAATTTGGTCAGCTCTCTTAGCAAGTCCAACATCTGATGACCACGATTCAGGCGGTCCAGACCTTTTTCGCTCCCTTCCAAGCAGTGCCACAGCCTCCCAAGGCTGTCTCTACACCTCCCACAGCGGTGCGTCACATGGTTCTCTCGATGGTACCGTCTGTGCCTTTCGCAGCGATGCCTCCACAGAACCCTGCTTCAATTGCCGCTCCACAACCACCACCTCAACTAGAGCTGCAGGTACCTCCTCGAAGTTCAGAGAAGAGACTGACTCATCAGAATCATCTTAGGCCCAGCAGTTGGCCCGACGACATCTCTAAGCCCACTATCGAACCATGACTCAACCCCTGGTTGCCAATTTTCTTTGCTCTCCGAGATTGGTACCGTCCGTGAGGCCGACTTCGAAAGATGATTCTAGGAGTTCGACCAGCAGTTAGGCCAAAAAATAGAAAAAGCTCTTAACAATAATGGCTCCTCGATGTTGCCCTACGAAGGGTATAACAGCGAGCAACCCTTCGTCCCGAGGATTGTGCAGGAACCACTTCCCTTGCACTTTAAGTTGCCTCAGCTGGAGGTCTACGATGGGACCATCGACCCCGTCAATCATGTGGAGACCTTCAAAACAGCAATGCTCCTTCAAGGCGCATCAGATGCAATTCTCTATCGAGCGTTCTCTCCAACCCTCAAGCTTCAACCCTCAAGGGGGCCGC
This sequence comes from Elaeis oleifera, assembly GCA_000441515.1. Lineage (NCBI taxonomy): Eukaryota > Viridiplantae > Streptophyta > Magnoliopsida > Arecales > Arecaceae > Elaeis > Elaeis oleifera. The sequence goes on along the minus strand of KE504715.1, from coordinate 53,402 downwards.
TCGACAGTGGTGCTCGAGTTTGAGGCCTGCATCTATCCATTCTTTTGAAGATTTGTGTCAATTTTTTGTCGGTCATTTTATCAGCAACCGACAACAGCAGAAACAGTCCGACTACCTCCACACCATCAAGCAAAAAGAGGACGAGTCGATCCGCTCCTTCATGAGTAGATTCAACTTGACGACTTTGGAGGTCCAAAGCTTAGATCAGTCGACCACGATGACCGCAATGATGAGCGATCTGCTGAAGGACGACTTGAAAAGTAGTTAATAAAATTTATCCCTAGGATCTTCTGGATATGCTTGTCCGTGCAGAGAAGTATGTTCGCATGGAAGAGGTCTTTACCGATGATACTCCTGATGATTCAGCCATGGTAGGACCCAGTAAGGAGCGCCATCTGAGGCGAATAAAAAAAATCGCCTATGCTTTTGATCTCCGCTCTCGAGGTAGAATAATGGGGGTTGAGATCGTCGATCTCAGAGTCCCCCAAGAAGGATTCGACGACTATCACCGCCTAGACAGTATGATAGCTACATGCCCCTCACTGTCCCTCGGAGTGAGGTATTTTACAAGTGGGGCCTGAGTTACCTATGTCTCAGCTAATGAGAATGAGGCTGGAACGTCGCTGGGACCCAACTAAATATTGCTTTTATCATCACGATCGTGGCCACGATACTGAAGACTGCCATCAGCTTCACGATGAGATCGAGAGGCTCGTTAGGCAGGGGCAGCTGAATCATTTTGTCTGGAGAGCAACCCCTCAATGCCGAACTCCGAGAGCTCCATAGCTACCCCCTATGCCTCAGCAGCCTCTCCCTCTGCCTCAGCCGCAGTAAGCACTAGCTCGACAGGAGCGACATCAGGTCGGAGAGCAGGTGGCGGAAGAAGAGCGACCCATCTGAGGAAAAATCTATATGATTACTGGAGGGTCATCTGGGGCCCCCGATGGGCCTGAATTTTAGAGAAGGCTTGGTTGACAGACACCCCCAACCAGCTGAGGAGGAGAATCTGTGCTGGATGGTGAAATTCGGCTCACTTCTATGTGAGGTAACCAAATACCGACTAATTTATCTTTTACAGGAGAATGCGGATCTTTTCGCTTGGATTGCTGCAAACATGTCCGACATCAATGCTGAAGTGATATCCCATCACCTAAAGGTGGACCCAACTTGTCGATCGAAAAAGTAGAAGAAGTGGAGTCTCACCCCAGAATGTCAGGAGGCTATAGCTGAGGAAGCTAAAGCAGCTCGACAGAATTCCAATTTAAATTCGGCAAACCTTTGTATGTATTACTAATGATATAACAACACTTTCTATGGAAATAAAATTTGCAGGGATACCAGTTTATGATGCGCGCCTGAATTTTTCAAGAGTTGCTTCCTCCTCCTACTTGAGATTTTGAACTATAACGACGGTCAACTAACGTGAGGGATAACTTCTCAGACACTCAGAAGGTCGTCGAGAGTGCATGCCATAGGCACAAGCTCGCCATCGGTGCATAATGCCTTTCACGCGAAGATGAAAGTACTAGATGCCGCAGGCACACAATACCACTCATGAAGAATAATTTATCAGACCCTCAGAAGGTCGTTGAGAGTGCATGCCACAGGCACAAGCTCGCCGTCGACACATAATGCCTCTCGTATAAAGACGAGAAGTATTAGATGTCGTAGACACAAGATCGTCGTAAGCACACAACGCCACTCGTTAGAGATAACTTATCAGACCCTCAGAAGACCATCGAGAGTGCATGCCACAGGCACAAACTCATCATCGACACATAATGACTCTTGCATGAAGACGAAAAGTGCTAGATGCCGCAGGTATAAGATTACCGCAGACATACAATGTCACTCGTGAGAGATAACTTATCAGACCCTCAGAAGGTCGTTGAGAGTGCATGCCATAGGCATAAGCTCGCCGCCAGCACATAATGCCTCTCGCACGAAGATGAGAAGTACTAGATGCTGCAGACACAAGATCGCTGCAGGCACACAATGTCACTCGTGAGGGATAACTTATTAGACCCTCAGAAGATCATCGAGAGTGCATGCCATAGGCACAAGCTTGCCATCGGTACATAATGCCTCTCGCATGAAGACGAGAAGTGCTAGATGCTGCAGGTACAAAATCGCCGTAGGCACATAACGCCACTCATGAGGGCTAACTTACCAAACTCTCGAGAAGATCTCGATGATTCTAAGGTAGGGCTAACTTACAAGATCCCAATAGAGCCTGAGTCGCTCGAGAAGACGAGAAGTGCTAGATGCCGTAGGCATAAGATCGCCGTCGGCACACTCTACCTCCTCAAAAAAAGAGCAAAAAGACAAACAACATATGGCCAGAGTAATCATCTCAACAACATTCCTTTCATCTGAAGCGTTATCTCAGATTGAACAATAGGGGGGTAGTGTTGAGATGGTTATTATGATACCTTATGCTAAAACTGAGCTACCTAAAACTTCATTCATACTGAGCTGAATAGTGCCGATTTAAGCATTTGACTGTGCTAATCTCTACGAGCCAAGCAAGATTCATACAGAATTCACAGATTCAAATTGAAAGACGAAAGCAAAGTAATTCATTTTATTAAAGTTTTATAAAGAAAAAGCTGATACATGCTTTACAAAGAGAGGACAATTGCTCCAAGTAGTATCTTGCGAATAAGAGAAGAAAATGAGGAAGGTAAGAAAAGAAGAGGGACGAGAGAAGATGGAGAGAAATTAAAAAGGAGGATAAGGAGGGATGTCTGCTGCAACCGACGGAACATCAGATCGACCAGGTGGGCTGGTTCGATCTTCATCCACCAGTGACCTCACCTCCACATTGTCCAAGTGAGCTGATTCAATCTTCATCCATTGAGGCCTCCACCTTTTCATCGGTGCCGCCAGCTTCTATATCGTGAAGTTTTAGATACGGTATTATTTTTTGTAGATAGGCCTTGCAATTGTCGAAGCTTTGGATAAAGGCGGCGGTGGCGACGTCGAGCATCTTCCTTCTGAATGCCATTGAATTTTGGAACTCTGCAATGCAGCACTCCTAGATTGTAGGCGGGATGTGCTCAGATGGAGGGGGAAGCATAGCTGCAGGAGGCAAAGGAGGGGGAGCCCCATGGGAGGAGGATGTGCCAGCCCATCTAGCTCTCCCTTTCGTGAGCTAGACATCTCTAACGGGCATCCCTTGCAAAGGTATTCCACTTTCTTACTCATTGCTTGATTTGCTTCAAGGACGGCAGATTCGAAAGCAAAGACATGACAGCAGTCGAGGAGAAGGACTCCTTGCCACAAAAGGAGAAGTAAAAATTCTTTTGCTTTTGGTTTCCTATTTATAGGCGCTAGCAACCACATCAATCACCAATCGGTGCTTTCCAAAAGTTAGTTTCCAAGCTATTAATGATGCACTTCCTCCAGAATGGGAATAAATCCCTGTGATGCTTTGCAAAATAGAATGAGCCCATGTGGTGCATTTTTCAGGCCCCACACTATTTTCAGGTATGACCTTATCGGGCGAAGTCATCAACCGTCATTTTTCATAATCATCCAAATTTAAGGAGCAAAATGAGGTTATTATTCAAAATTGAATTGCCTCAAATTGAATTGTCTCAGATCAGCGTAAGTAAGTCTACTAGTCGAGGTATGGCAAAAAGATTCTTCTTATTTTATTTTTTCAAGTTTTTTATAAATAATCCTAAAAGGACTCAAAAAAAAGAAATACAGAAATTATGAGGCGGTGCTTGGATCTGTGGTGCCGGCTGCTGAGACATCCGCTGCGGTAGGATCCCAAATTTCATCAAAAAATTTAAATTCAGATCTTGATATTTGGCGGCAACTCAGGCTCGAATAGACTGCCTTCCAGCGTTATAGGAGTCGGTGGAGTATTCAGCCATTTCTTCCTTATATTTTTTAGAGGCCCGAAATCCCTCCACAGCTTGAGAAGCAGCCTCGACTGTTCGCTTTTCCTCAGCATCCAGGCAGACCTTCAGCTCTTTATTTCCCCGAGCAGCTGAGAATTCTTCTTGACAGCCTTCTTCAATGCCACCTCGGCATCTTTGACTCTCCTCTCGACGGCATCAGCTCTCATGAAGACTTCACCGACCTTCTTCTCGACCTTCTCTCTTGCTCTTTTGAGTATCTCAGCTTCGAGCCTGAACTTCTTCGCCTCTTTGGCCAACTCACGGGAACTTTCAATATACCCGTTCAGATAATAGGCGAGCTAGTAAGTAGAGAAAAATTTATAAGTAAAAATGAACATACAGTAGGTGCTAAATGAGAAAATCTTAACATACTCGGATAAAGCAATCCATGGCTCCTCTCCTCATCTCTCTCCGAGGGATGCCCAGTAGCTCATTCGCATCGATAGGGAGGAGCAATCCGGAGAGTAGCTTGCTCGCTAGTAGGGATCCCTTAGCGTCGAGGCTTCAAGCTTCAATCTAGATAGTGCAGATCCAGATGTACTGGTGACCTCAGTGGGACCCTCATCTGAGGAAGGCTTGACTGTGGGTGAAGCTCGTCGGGTCAGAGAACTGGGAGGAGCGAGTAAGCTCAGAATCACCTCCTCTAAGTCTTGCTCTACATGATCCACCCAGTAACCTGCAGCACCAGAGATGGTAGGCAAATCCTCTCTCAATCGTGCAATCTTATGACCCTCCAGAGGGGAGGGTTCAGACTCCCTAATCTTCAGGATCGGTTACACGGGATCTCCAACTTTAACCCGGAGGTTCCGCCCGACAGCGGGCTTAGTATCTCTTTTCTGCAGGATTTTTCTCTCTCTCTCTCTCTTTGGTGGGCTCGAGCTCTTTTCAACTTCCAGCTTTGCAATCATCATGGAGATCCAATTGTAAGATGAATAAAACCAGAAGAATTAAGACCAGAATAGCTTATTCACATATCTTGGGGAGCAACTTGGCTGATACCGATATTAAACAACGCCTAAGTCGACAGCAACTCCTTCAACTCTAGAATCTTGAAGCCCCGTAGAGTTACCAACTCCTGCTCCAGAGTCTTGTTCATTGAAGGCTCCTTTAACGAAGCCTCTTGGGGTTTGCCCCGGGCAGTAAAGTTTCAATCTTCGCCTGACGTTTGCGAGACAAAGAAAAATCTTGGCTTCCAGCCGTGCAAAGCAGAAGGCATATCCAAAAATATCAAGCAAAAGTCATCCTTCTTTCTCCACGGAGTCACATACCACCACCTATGCGAGTCAGGATGCCGCTTGAGGCTGAAGAGAAAGCAAAAGAATATGACATTCGGTACGACCCTAGCCAGCACACATACCGTGGTGAATCCACAGATATGCTGCCATACATTTGAGATCACCGTGCATGGCGATATTTTGAAATATTGGAGGAGCGCCACGAAAATTGGATAGAGAGGAAGCCTCAGCCCAGTCTAGAAGCACTCCTCATAGAAGCCTATACGTCTCGAAGGCGGATGGTAAACTCGATCATCTGATCCCGAGACTTCAAGTTAAATACAGGATGTATTTGGTATTGCTTATGCAGCATAATTACGTCTTGCTTTGTCATTTCTGACTGGAAACCTAGCGGCACAAAATTAGGCTCTGTGGTGGCCATATCTCTCTCTTGTGCAGGAAAGTCACAAAAAAATGAAGAAGAGAGGAATTCGCAATGGAAGGAGAAGGTAACCGAAGCTTTGTAAGATTCGTATCTTGTCCTGTTTGGAGATTTTAAATAACCTCAGACTCGAATGGGACCACCAAAAGTCGCACTCCATCTGTGCATTAATTGCAGATGACATGCATCGTCGGAGGACTAACGTACGTGTGACGCGTGGACACTACGAATCGATATGATTACTGCCGTCGATATGGTAGTTAATGTCAGTGGCAGGCAAATCATACTTTACATCATTTTCAAAGGAGTGCATATAGACGTACGCCAGCTGCTCCTACGTAGAGGCAATTCGAATTCTAATTTTTTCAAAATCCATACGACAGGTATGAAAATTTGCCCCAGATCATAATAGGAATTATAATCTCTTGCAATTCTAATCGCAACTCGAGTCAGCTTAGATTTTAGCCCTACCTTCAACTCGGCTTGTGCCTTACTTGAAGCATAACAGGCTAGGTATTCGTCTGAGCTATGACTCTAGTTTTTGTAGTTATAGTCGAGGGCCGAGCACATATTAAATTTTTTCATATATTTAGAAAGTATGATTCATATTTATTAATAGAAAAGAATTATATTTGTTCCTGTGAAGATTTTATTACAAGAGCAGGGACCTTGGATCATAAAAGAAATAAAGAAGAGGAGAGCATAAATCATTCTTTAGGAGGATTGCCAGGGCAGTCGTCTGTAGGATAGTATTCTTTGGTGCAGACGATGCCTTCAGTCTGAACGGCTGCATCGGTCTTATCCGTCTCATCTGAAAAGTAGGATGTCATCATGAACCTTGACAAGTTATCAAACAACACCGTTTGCAAATCCTCATCCAGACAATCAGTTTGAAGCTACTGAATGAAGTCAGGAGGAAGATGCACTTGGGCAACGGACTTGCACTTCTCAAAACCTGCAAAGAATGCTGTCCTGCAAGCTTGGGCTATAACCTTAGCTCCTTCTTTCTCCAACTACTTTCTCTTACTTTCAGCACATTTAACTAAAATCTCCTGATCTATAAATTTATCTCAGAAAAGCTTGTAATTTATTTTCTCTCTTCCAGCTTTTTCTTCAAGTGTTCCACCTCTGATCCAGCTTCTTGGATTCTCGAGAGCGGTTCCGGAGAGGTCTGAACTTTCTTGGAAGTAGAACGCCCATCTTCTTAGGGAGCTCTCTCTCTATGGCTCGTCCGCTCGAAAGTTCTGGCCCTCTTGAATGGACCCCACTGGGGCTCTTTCAAGGGTGAGTTTCAAGATGAGGAGAGCCTCTTCTCTCTTTAGCTGCCCTCCTCAGATGCTCCAAGTAGTCACGGGCCCGACGATAGTCTCTCTCAACCTCAGACTTTTATTTCTCAAGGCTTCTAATCTGCTCCTCGAGACCTTCGATCTTATCATCATCCTTGGATTTCAGTCGCTCAGAAGCCACGATCTTCCTTTCGGCCTACCCTAGTTCTTCATCCCGATGGAAGATTGACTCCTAAGCCTCCTGGAGTGCCTCCTCAGTAAAGCTGAGTTCCTTGACCAGCTTAGCATTGTTCCTCTCTAGCTACTCTGATTGGTACTTCAGCAAGTCGATCTCTTCCTTCTCCATCAACGATATCTCAGCTGGATCCTCTTTGAAGCATCCCACGATGCTCGTTTTCAGTGCTGTCTTCGATGGTGCCCCATCGATCGAAATATTTTTTGGTGAATCCTGCACCACAGCTTCTGATGACAGGGATGTGGGCTCGATGGCAGGAGCGGCATGATCTTCTTCTCTGACCGTGGGTTCCACTTTAGCAATCAGAACCACAACTTGTCTCCTTTGAGCCAGAATCTGCTCTAGCCTCTTCATGTGCTGTGGATCCATCCTGCCCCAAGGAAGTGATAAGAAATCAACACAAGAAATTTATAGATACCCATTCTTCAAAGCATAAATTTAGAGGAAGAAAAAATGAAAAGCCACTGCAAAATAATTAAAGTCTCGAGAGGACTGTCGTCTGAGTGGTCCCATCAGTTACACCCGTCCGCGTCAGCTGTATCAAGCTGACATCACGTGCCTCAAATGTGGAAGACAGACATGAAGGCAGAAACGCCCGACACTGGATCTGAGGCACTTTTGAAATACTTCCTTTGTCTGATTCTCCAACTCGAGAGTAAGGGGATAGTGTTACAGGAGATACCGTAAGCACCTCGAATCGACACTGCATCACAAGGCATTTCAGGCTCTTGGGTCATCAATACGATCGCTGATTGTCGTATAAGCTGAGGAGTTAGTTCCCTACTGAGCTAAGATATCCACGAAGTCTGACTTGTCTATGAGCTGCCTCAGCCGACTTATCTCTTCATTGTGTGCGATAGCTATCCATCCCAAACAGATAATAATCCGGCATAATAGTCTCCTCTGATCTCGCAGGAGCAATTAAGGGCTGAATTATCTTGCCCACTATGACAATTTCAACAGTCTGACAATCTCGGGATCGCACGATCACACAGCTATGCAACCAGCTGTCCGATATCTTTTTATATGAATAACTAGAGCTTTGAAGACCTACGTAAGTTCAATCGAATCTCTCTCAGAGAATCCGTTGCTGCTTTTTGTTCTCTATTTTCTGACTTGAGCATCGGAGATCTTCACCGGAGCCACAATCTTTGGTTTGAGACTTGTTTTGCAGGTCACTCCTGCACCAGTATCACCCCTCGAGGTCTCCAGATGTCCGTCCTCCGATTTCGATCGATTTAAGCAGCAACACTCCTAACCGTGCAGGTCTGATGACAAACATGCTTGACCCTTGGAAGTTAGCGATGCATGCAAGGAAGAAGCAATCAGAATTTGAGGAAATCTTCTTTCTTTTCTTTCTTTCTTCTTTTTTTTTCCCCTGAGTCAATTTCATCCACCTCATCCCAACATAATCAGAATTTAAGGAAATCTTCAACGAGATTGTGATCTCACACAGATATTCCAATGTGCTACCATATTGAATAATCAAATACTAATATTCCACCTTAAAAAGCAATCAAAGCTTGAGGTACGAATTAAGGAGGTGTTTGGTTTGCGATCAGAATCAAAATGAAAATCGAAATGATTTGGAATCGGAATCAGAATGATCAAATCTTCCAAAATGTTTGGTTCATGACTGAAATCGGAGTAGGAATAGATGATTTCTATTGTTGCTGTTTGGTTCATTTAAAGATAGAAATCGAAATTAAAATATTATTTTTAAAAATAATATTTTATTTATTTATTTATTTCCTTCCTTCTTTCTTTCTCTTCCCATGGCTTCACCGCCCCAACCCCCACCTCCACCGATGCCAACTGCGGCTCCTCCGCGCTAACCCCGCCCTTCCCCTGGCCCCTGCATCTCCTCCATGCCACCACCGGCCCCCTCACGCCTCCTTCGCTTCTCTGCACGCCCCTCAAACCCACTTGCGGCCCGCCACTCCTCCGAGACACCACCACCAACCCCACACGCCCCTTGGTGCGGCCCCCGCACCTCCTCCGCTTCTCCCGTCACCCCACCTCGCGGGACCAGTGCCTTCTCTAACCCACACCCACAAACCTTTGGTGGTCCGCGGCTCTCCATGACTCTTCCCCACCCCGTCGGTGGCCCGCTTCTCCTCCGAGCCACCACCCCCCCAAACCCCCTGGTGGTCTGCGGCTCCTCTGCCTTCTTCCTCGCATCCGGTGCCGGTGCTTTCTCTCTACTCTCGGTTCCGCCTCCCACCACTGACTTCGGCCTGTTGCTTTACCGTGCCGCTGCTGCCGTACCCCCAGCCATCAGTGGCCCATGGCTTCTCTGTGCCGCCATTGCTGCTCCCCAACCCTTGGTGCTCCGGTGCCACTGCCAACCTTTGTAGCCGTGGAGGTGATCAGGTTGAGGAATCGGGCTGCTTCAAGTGGTCGAGGAATCAAGATGGAGTGTGAGGCATGACGAAATGGATTTTGAATCTGTGGGATGGAGTCGGGATTGGATTTTGAGGGGACTGGGCCATTTCCATTCTCCCATGGAATCGAAATCGAAATCAGAATGGAACTCCCAACCAAACGATTGAAAAGAAGTGATCCATTTTCATTCCCATTCCACCTTTAACTTTCTCCAACCAAGCACATCCTGAGTGTACAGTTTGCAAATTGAATAGAGAGAAGGACCCTCTATTTTTTTTTTTTTAAGTAAGAAAGAAGGACCGTCTGTTTGGTAACGATGTTGAGAGTAGAGTTTGAAGTCGTACCTGGAGCACAGGACTGGGCTCGTCTGGTGGCATGAGATCTTCACCTTCCATTTGAGCACAGAGTTGAATCATCGATTGATTCTTCGCTGATCAATCGAAGCGATGTAATCCTTCTATTCTATTCGTCATTTCATTTGAAGGGTAAATATCTTATTACGAGGATGATCAAACCCGAATATTGTCCATGGTAACCTGAATTATATCCATGACAAGGAGCAAATTGGATTATTGAATTTAGATGCCATCGAGAGCCTAGCTATTCAACTTGATAACCATCATACAATATTGTGTCAATATCAAGACGGAGACATGATCTGACACCAATCTTAAAACCCAATACTTGATAATATAGAAATATAATTAATTGAATTGTAAAATTATAGTTCTCAATAATTAATTATTTTGTAAAATGTTTCACATGAAAGGATTTTACTAAAATGTGTTCAAGATAATTCATGGTGTTGACAGGACATGACATCATGTACTCGAGGGCCCGATACTGTATATGTTCTCGATGACCATACAAGAAAGCTGGAATTATTATGAATTTTTGATTTAAAATTATCTGTCTAGTATGTGGTCCACTTTATGCATGAATAAAATATACAAAACATTTTTTTCCCATGTATTTTCAAATCAGTTCAAAAATTCATAAATTTTGTTGACCAGTTCGCGCATAAAATATGGTCAATAAAATGTTTCATAAATATCTAGCTGATTTGGGAATACCATGTATACGATTCATATATAGACCAAATATGATTACCACTTGTTGTGGGCGAGAACTTCAAATTTCAAAAAAATACAATAAGGTTGAATTGATTTCCATTGATTTAATACAAGTAAATTATATGAAACATTGAAGCAATAAATTATATGTGAAAATAATTATGCACAACTTTAAGCACATAAACATGAGGAACCCGAGCAAAGCAAAAAAAATGCAAATTGTTATTAATTTCATATGATTTATGCTTGGTTTTTTTTTTGGTAAAGGGATTTTATGCTTAGTTGATAAACGTGAATAAAGAACAAAAAATAATAACGAGAAGATAAGAGATACCTTGTTAAGAATAAAAACTATTTAGGATGCACCCTTCATTATTCACTACGGTTTGATACACATGGATAGTCCGTTCCGGGTAATCTTCATAATTACTTACGCCTACTAATAGATTCCGTATATCTTACAATATAATATATATGCAAATCAGCTCAGATCATTGATAAGATATATAATAAGCGACATAGCAAATCAATGATGGGATTTTGGACGATCATTTGTCATAAAACTTCTTGAGTACTTAAGGAAAGCAGTAAACTATAAAAAGGACGAATTAAATCACCGAGGAATTTAATTCTGAATAGTTACAAAATCAGACCCTCAATCATTCTCGATGATGTGCTCACCCGTGGACTGCGTCAAAGGAAGTTACGGTAAGTGCATGTACTAGCTCTCTGCCTGTGTCACTCTTTTGCGCTTTATATGCTAATTAACTTCATCTACGAAGAATCATGCACACTTTTGATTCTAATTCATATCTATTATTATATTTACAAATATGGTATAACTGAAGAGATTATATTCTATAATACGTGTATTATATAACTATACACATCAATAATTATAATTATTTATTCTTGTGGATTTCATTCACCATATGTTCATCTCAATGATTATAGATATGTAAAATCATTTGATGCTCTGCATAATTTCTCCAGGGAGTGATGCTTTTTGCTCAATCGATGCAGAGAGATTAAGAAAAGCAAGTACTCTTTTTCTTGTGACTTTGACGGAACGCTAATATTCTCTGCTCCTTGTAATCAGTGGAGGATATGGAAAGGAATAAAGTAAAGACTTTTCTTAATCGGTAGTGAAAGAGTTCAGACCAACTTTTGACAAAGCCGGGTGGACAAGCAAGTGAACCCTGCTCCCCGCTTCATTTATCCATCGACGCCGACGCCGACGCCGACGACCACGACAACCGACCCGCAGAATCCAATGAGCAAACGATCGCTGGAGCATCAAATTCCACCAAATCCAACGGTCATCCTCGAACCTTTTCCCTTGTAAAGAGTAAAGACCACCGCTAGCGGGGGGCCCTCAATTTCTTGCGCTCCCCTCCGCCCATCGCCCGATAACGAATTCTTAATTACAAATTCCTCAAATGAGAGCACGGCCACGAGGGTATTCTGTAATTTGGGGACAAAATGTGGTGTTATCGCGGATTCCTCAAAGCACTCATTGAGTCACTGTTAAGCATCAAGCAATGGCATCATTAGAGGGGCACTATAGCTTTCATTTTTGCCAAGAGAATGGACCACAACCCTTAATGACCAAAATGTATTTCTTTTTTTTTCTTTTTTTCTTTTTTTTTTTGGCATCTAACCTTCAAACCTGATTGCTTGAGTCAATTATCTTAATAAAGATTGATGTGAGAGAAATTATATCATACACTATATGCATCATATGACAGTATATATTATCAATCACAATCACTTATTTCTATGAATCCTGTCCATCGAGTGCTCATTTGATGCATCAAGATCAAATGGCTGTGATTATTAGTGTACGTGCTGGTATAATTTGTTTTTAGAATATAATTTCTTGCCATTGAGGAGGATATTCTAAGAAGAAGCATTTTTCAGAAAGCAAGAGCATGAAGATAAAAATGTGTTATGTTACAATAGTTTGCTGATTTTAATAGTTAATTTACAAGTTATATAACGTAACTCCCACGTGTAGCCAAAGTTCTGGATGAATTGGGCTCGTGTGGGCTTCAATATTTGTAATGCAAGATTGATTCTAGTGGTCTCGTTTTTTTTTTTTTTTTTTTTCTAGGCTGGACGGTTCTTTTTTCCGTCCGCTATGCAAGGTGGTTCACTAGCGTCCTCTTACGTATTGCATGGTTACAATATGATAAGATAATATATGATGCGTCAATAATACGTTACCTTCATAGTATCATTAAAGAAGCTTTAAACATGAGTATACGCCACCAGAATTGGTAGGTGGATTCAGATATTACTACTAGACTCTAGAATTGCCGCTGCCCAAGACCTACGCGTCTTGCCCTGAAAAAGAAAATCGGACAACATCACGCAACCCCAAGACAATAAGCATATATCAAATTATCAATTTGTCTTACCATTTTAAAACCATTCGCGCACTTCTTGGTTTGCTCCCCCATAAAATAACTAAAGAAAATAAATATAAATAATATAAAGTAATTTCTCTGTATAAGTATATAAATTTGGTTGGTGCTCGCATAGATCAATGAGCACAATAATGTCGTATAACTCTAAGAAAGTGACGCGCATGGCCGAAATATTTCCTTATTTACGGTACACACAAATTGTCCTCATATTTTTCTAAATATACCCTATCCTCCATCTCTCTCAAGAAAAGAACCGACGGAAAGAGAGCTCTATTATTCTTTACCCAAAAGAACGACGGGAAGAGAGCTCTATTATTCTTTACTTCAAAAAAAAAAAATATTATTATCTTATCATGCTTATCGTAAAAATTTTTGATTATCTAAATTTTATTTTTGAATAAAATATAATTTTCAAAATAACTATTCCTTCTTGTTATTCCAGATTTCTGTTTGGTTAGAAATCTGGTATTTCAGCTTTCATTTCAGTACAATTAATGTAGTATTGTTTCTATGCTTAGATGGTGCTCATTAAAGATTTAGAATAAGCAATTCCATGATCCATAGAATTGCTAAATCAGAATTATCTGAAATTAGAAAGGATTGACCGAAATTACTAAACCAAGGTAGTCCACCACCACTTTTTCATCTATTTGGGAGAATAAGATGGAATAAGCCCCGATTCTACCCAAAATTTAGGTATCCAAATACTACCACTAAGAATAATAGGCTCAGCAAAAATTTAAATCATATCTACAAATCGTGGAAAAGGGAAGAAGCTATGACTCGTGAATCATTATCAAAAAATACATCATGACTCGAGAGTCTAACTATTCACTTAGGTGGCATTTAGTACATGACCAGACAACTTGGATCGCTAGTAATATACATTATCAATAATATAGATTATCAGTAATATTGATTACTGTATTTGATATACGCAAATAATATTGCAGTAAAATTACTAAAAAGTTTGATTGACAATCAGATTATTGGTAATGTAATATCAAATTCTCAAAATATTCTTAAATCAAATTATTAGTTTAGCATTTTAATATATATTTAGTAGAATCAGTGATCCAACTTCTTAACCAGATCAATCTATGTAACATATATTAAAAATTAATTTTTTGATATATTAATTTAAAATAATTAAACTATTTATTAATTTTTTTTATTTTTTAATATTTATTATTATTTTTATTATTTTTTTAAAAAATTATTATTTTTATTATTTTTATTTTATTTTTTTCCTTCTCCTTCTCCCGCACGCCACACCTCGACTCCCCCTCCTCCCCACCCCCAGCGGCCCCCGACTGCTTCGCAAACCCTACCCCTAACGGCACCCGCCCATCGTACCTCCAACACCACCCTCCGGCTATCCGACGAACCCGCACACCGTGCCCTCTGCGGCCACCTCCATCGCCGCCCTCACCCATCCGTGCTACGGCCCCCGACAAATCCACACCCCATGCCCCTACAGTCGCCTCCATTGTCGTCCTCACCCACCCCATCGATCCCCACATCTGCGTCGGAGTTCATTACGATCTCGTGGGTGAGATGATGGAGCTGTCGACTGCCGCCACCACCGTCTCCTCTTTCTCTGCCATGTTCTTTGACGGAGAGCAGGACGTCGACATCGGCACCATTACGGTCCACCCCGCCTTCGACGGGGGGGCGAGAGGTCAATATCGATGGGGATCACTCCTCATCAGATCTCCTTCTCCCTTATCCGCCGCAAAAAGGCTCGTGCCTCGCCGAAGGTCCGCCACAAGGTCTCCATGGACGAGTCCTCCGATTTCACCACCATCACACGCATGGGACGCCGCTGCAAAGAGGGTGGCGGCGTCAGAGTGACCGATGGTGTGTGAAGAGTGCGAGAGAGTGAAGGACGAGGGACGGCCATCAGAAGATAATTACATCCTGAAACTTTATTACAAATTATCAAGATGATGGTAATCTAATAGTCATCCCTCCACTTAGTAATCCAGATTATCTCATAAAAGATAATTTAGATTATCAAAACAATCTGAATTATTAATCTAAAAATATATCAAATATAATAATTTAAATAATTATATTAAATTTTAATAATTTAAATAAATTATCAACTATCAAATATAAATTTAAAAATATGAAGACCCGATCTGAAGAGTCCACGAAGCACCAAGCCACTACGATCATTAGATCGATCCTTCAATATCTTTATTGTTATTTTGCTAAATTTGATCATTATCAATTATATGTTAGGTTTGAAATGACACCGGGCCTGGGCAACAATCTATTCCCATACAGCGACTGCCCTGCTTTCCCTGTCGCCTCATCCACCTAACCCTCTTCTATATTCCCATAATGCCCATGGTTTTCTCTCCTTCTCTGCCAGGCTCCGACAAAATCAGCGGCCGCTTGAACGGAAATCCACAGTTTTCTTCCTTTTATCCGGTGAACTCTAGACGCCAGCTCTTGTTCTACGGATGGCGCCAATCCTTCCCCTCTCGGTCTCGGCGGATATCCCAACCCACAGTTTCTTAGACCTTTACCCTGCATATCCTCCCGATTTATGATTTCATTCCTCCAAATCCTGCAACCGGTTATATTGGTCAAGGGATAAACATGAATCAATCCCACCCCACAACAGCACGTTCAATTAAATAAACAGTATTCGCGACTACCTTACCTTCCCAAGTTTCTCCTGTACTAGAGACGAACAGCTATCAAAAAAAAAAGAGCAGATGCATCTATTTCCCCATTTCCCTCTTCGTCGCTAGAGGACGCTCCCATCCCCGTTCCTTGTACCTCTCCCCTAGATCCTTTCGTTCTGCCCTTCTCTTGAAAATTTCAAAGTCCGGGCAACATCTTAACCACATGATTAAACTAATTATTCTTCATCGCACAACATTAAACCTGTATGTATGTAAGTGTTGAAAGGTAACATCAAAATGCCTCTTTATTTTCCTTCTCCCCTTGCGACGAAGAGGCAGGCACCCATATATATATATATATATATATATGAAATGAAGAATGCATTCGTCCCAGCACAGGACTTCCATTAGAGAGACCAGAACACATCCCCGAATTAAGTCAGAAATCAGAACCCCATGTCA
>KE504715.1:26386-37306 GCA_000441515.1 Elaeis oleifera | reverse complement strand
CGAATTAAGTCAGAAATCAGAACCCCCATGTCATTAAAAAAAAAAAAAAAAAAAACAAGAAAGAAAAAAGAAAAAAAAGAGGGAATATATGAAAACCATTCCATATATTCTCCCATATCCATATATGGTATCAAAATCCTTCTTTCTTTCATCCTAAAATCAAGAAATCGATTCAGTCAGTCTTGGAAGCCGATCTTCTCCCAGACGGCGTTCCGGACCCGGCTCAGGTCCCGGCCCTTGAGGGTCCGGCCTATCCCCTCGTGGACCGAGAACGAGGCGCCCCGGCTACGCCACAGCAGCTCGTGCGGTGGGATGAGCGGCCCGCCACCCACCCCTCCTCGTCGCCGTCGTCCTCGAAATCCCTCCTGCTTTTGCTGTTGTCGCCTCTGTACTCCTCTCGCAGTATCTTGGACCAGTCCGGTATATTCACCGGAAGCGACGAGGGCCCGGTGATCCGGTCGCAGTTCTCCGCTTTCTTCCGCCCGGACCGGGCGGCGGGACGGGCTTGCGCTGCTCGGCTGGTCTGGGCTCGAGGCCGCACCCCCAGACGTCGGCCTCATCGAACTCGTCTGATCCCAGTCTGGTGGGTTCGGGCCCAGTCACCGGCGTGAAGAGCCGGTATGCGTTCTGGCTCCGCCCTGCCATTTTTTCCCCTTTCTTTCTCCCCTCTAGAAACCCCTCCTCCTTTTTTTATTTTTCAAAATTTTATTCTTTTCCTCTTCAACCAAGTTCTCACTCTCTATTCTTTCGGAAGGCTTAGTGCTACCGGTAGCGAGGGGCAAAAGGATAAAGGGGAGGGTGCGGAGGTGTTGCGGCCGGGTTTAGTTCTTCCAAATGACGGTTCTCGGGGAGGCTTTTATAGAAGGAAGGAGCGCGGTGCAGCGATGTGGATAAGGCTGTTCTCTCTCCGATTCTTCCCTCATTGGCATTTATTTAGCTAAACGCCACGTCCTCGCTGCCTCAAAAGTAAAGCCCAGATCTGGTGCTCCGCGGGTTACATTTACGGCCACATCTCTTCTTAGACCTGCAGATGATTGCGTTACTTACCTCTGCATTATCATTGTAATGTCAGAAGAGTTAATGTGCCCGTGAGCAGCTTTTGGGGTAGCCATCGGAACCTTATTATCTATCCATAAGTCGATTGTCAAATTATCGAATAAATATATTTCTTTAAGTATTTTCACGGAGGCCTATCTATTTCTTCTTCTTGTATTAGGTGTTAGTTTTTTTTTTTTTGTGGGTAAATTGTATTAGATGTTAGTTTGCTAAAGCGATCCGCTCGAACATCTTAACAACGGAATCGTGGATGAACTCGTATCATGATGGTGCAGGTGATCTCTAGTTCACTCGGACGGACGGGATGGATGGTGACGTGGCATCTGGATAACGACAAGGAAGCGAGGGCCCAGATGGGAAAAGGCAGTTGCGTCATTTTGGGGTGGTGGGGAAGACATAGGAGGCAAGTGGGCCCCGCCGGAATGACGACCTCGAGATGGCGACTTACGTTGCTCAGGCCGGCCGAACGACACGCGGCGGGACGAGGCCTCTGGGGCGTGAGGGCACGTGAAATAGGGCCCACGCGGAGAGGGGAGAGGAGAGAGAGGAGAGAAAAGAGAGAAGGGGGGTAGCGAGTCCTTCGATAAGGTAGAGAGCGGGCCGAAGTGTGGGTCCCACAACCCGTAACCCGTACGAACGTCCGTGAGAAATAAAAGCCGAGGTGACGTGTCGGGATGTCAATGGTCTTTGTGCACGTGAGGCGATACAGGATTGTTGGGTCCGTAAAGGGAGAGATTATTGCGTGCACCAGGTGCAAGCGAACCAGGAAAAATCCCGGAGCATATGCACGTGGATGGCGCGCAATCGGCAATTGGTTCGCGTGGCGGGTAATTCACCGTGGGATTTTGACCCGGTTCACTTGCACCTGGTGCATGCAATAATTTCTCATAAAGGAGAGGGACATGCACATGCACCCCTAGCTGTGGAACTCGAGCTGAGGTATTCGCACCGCATGTCCGCAAACCCACAATAGAAGTCATGGGATTGGTTTTGGCTGGGTTTTCGTGTGGGTCCGGTTCCGTTTGCTTCCAGATAATTCCCACCACACTGATTTGATATCTGTTTAAAATCTAAACTCGCTGATATCTCGGCTGATACCGGAAGCATGTCGCTCTACATTTTTTCCTATTATTCTCTTAATAGCATTTTTAAAATATAGATTTCGAAATCCATTTTTCAGCCATTTGTATCGGTGGTGAATGATATCAATATACCGCTTATCTCCATTAAGACGACCAGAGTTCCTAAAATATGATTGATGTACGAAGTATGGTGGTAAGAAACCAAATACGTGTCACGACAATAAATATCATTATTTATGATTTTCGACATCAAAACCTATGTTTAATGATTTATAAAATCCATAATAAGACAAAAAAAAAAAAGGATGATGTTAGCCTGTCTCAACATAAATATTACCGATCTTTCACGATATAATAGTTTATATTCATTGTCAAAGTATTTATCATAAATATTTTATTGATAAGTGCCAACTTTACAACATTCCTAGCCAAAAAGAACCTTTGAATATCTATTCCCACTGAAGTGGTCTCATGGTTAATAGATGTTAAATATGTCATGCTAATTATTCGTTTAGCTGTTTTATCTGAAATGGATGCTCTTGATTAAGTTCAGGGGAATTATTTTGGATATATGAAGCATTGTTTTTCTTATATATATATATATATATATATATCTATATATATGCGCGCGCGCATGCGTGTATGTATGTATATATGTATGTATATACATATACATATATAAAAGATGAAGTTGACTCTAAATTTGATGTATGTGGAACAAATGTAATAGAAAGTAAATTTAAATCCTTTTAAATATTTGTTATTGAGTTTTGATATATATATATATATACACACACACATACATACATACATATACATATATAAAAGAAGAAGTTGACTCTAAATTTGATATATGTGGTACAAATGTATATAGAAAGTAAATTTAAATCCTTTTAAATATTTGTTATTGAGTTTTGATATAGCTTAAGTAGGTTGAGGTTCTCTATTTGTTTGAGTAGACCGGCAGAACTTTTAATTACACAACTAACAAAGAATAATTGGATGAAAACTTGAGCCATTGGAGATTGGCCAATAATATTTGACTATCTATTTACAGGATATTTTATTTGTTGACTCTTTAAGATATATCCATGCTAGAGTTGTACGATTCATCTGGTTCATCCAAAAGAAAAAAAAAAAAAAAATAATATTTGGATATTAAAGAGAATTAGAGAAAATTCTTACAATTAGACAAACTAAACATTGAAATATGTACAAGATTTAAAAGTCAAAATCTTTCCCAAATGATGGAGGAATTCATCGTTTAGAGCACAGTACAGTTTGCGTACATCAAAATTTTAGAAAGCTGTTCATATGCATTCAAAAAATAATATTGCATATTTTGCATCTTGAGCTAGAAATGCATACCCATCAAAGTCTCAATATCTTTGATGTGATTTAGTTAAAAGAATGCTTCTAGACGATGCACTTGCATGTTGTGCATCTTGAGCTAGCAATATATGCAAACCCATAGTCATGATGAGTCATGATGGTGCCTTTGATGTGGTTGAGTCGAAAGAAAGCTTCTAGATGAAGCATGCGTTCCTCACGGAGCACATATCTTTATTATGAATTGACCTAGCATGGATTGACCTAGATATGTCATGAAGCACATGTAACATGCATTAATCCAAGTACTTTGCAATTACTTTGTCTTTTCTAGCATGGTAGTTGGAAGATTAAATACCATGGATGATGACATAATAATTGTGTCAAGTAAGTTCTGACCATCCAGATCCAAGACCAAGGTTAGTGTATTGTAGGAGTTCTGCTTATAATAAAAATGACCTTAAACTTACAAATCAGTTGAATAAGGAAAGAACCACTAAATTTGGATGGTGTGTTAATTGTGTTTAATGGTTTGATGTTTCTTATTTGGCCGCAAAATCTTAAACAAATGTTGGGTTCAAACATTTTTCAGTTCTATTGTAGCAAAATTTATGTTTCTGGTCACATGACTTGTCAACAATTCTCTAGTTTATTTATTGTGTTCTAAGATAGGATAGGTTTTGTTTCTCTTAGGGTTGGTAGATGTGAAAGTTGTCGCCGGAGCATTAGGAAATTTGAATTGGCAGTTTGCTTCTGGAAAAGTTATTAAAAAAACATTCACATCTTGATCTAAATATCTGATACTATAGTAGGCATTGCACACTCGTTCACATAAAATAAATAAAATAAAGTAAAGAACAGCAACTCATTTACATCCTAAAAAAAAACAAACGTGTCAAATGAAATCAATACCTACATGGCAGGTGGCATATAAGTAATCAAAAGATTTCTTCATTCGTTTCACTTTATAGTGAAGTAAATTTCCGGATATGATGTAATAAAAAAATCTTACGTTACCTTAATTTTATGCAACACTAGATTTAACTCCAATCTACTTTGGCAAAACAAAGATTTACGACAATAGTGCTAAATGCTATGCGGTGATTTGCATATTAAATTACGTTAATCATAATACCCTGGCTTTAGAGAAAGAAAATCCCCAGGTTCTCTTAGACCATTATTATATATTCAATTCTGAAGTACTGAAAGAAATCAGAATCGAAATGGATGACTTCTATTCTAACTATTTGGTTAGGAAGAGTCTCATTCTGATTTCGATTTTAGGATGGAATGGAAATAACTCAATATATATAGAACTCAATCCCTACTCTTCTTTGTGGATTCAATTTTCATTTCAATTTCAATTTCGATTCCGATCACAAACTAAATGCTTTGAGAGATTTAATCATTCCGATTTCGATTCCAAGCCATTCCGATTCTCATTTCTATTCTGATTTCAATTGCGAACCAAACATCCCTTTGATTTCTTCTCTAACAGATCACCACATTTTATTGCGTTGTTACTTTAAACTGAATATTTATTTCAATCAAATTGCTTCATTCAAGCTGAAGACCTGAGGTAGTGCAATGGTAGATAAAAGAATAAGATGTTATTGGTGTTTCATCGTGCCAATTGTACTTACTAATCATCCCAATCTGACGGTAGTGGGATCACCTTATACTAATGCAATAAACAAGCTGTAAATCCAGATGCCCGGACTTTTGCGACTCGATCGTTCAACAAGGCTAAGACTTCCGTAAAGCGACGTTATTCTTACGGGTGCACATGGGTGAACAAGCCGTGGGCTCTGGCATTTGGGAATGAATGCTCCTCAAAAGTAATCCAACGCAACATTATCTTATTGACCGATATATCCGGGCACCGGCTCTTGAAGCCGATTGGCCTTCCATTTGTCAGCTTGGGGGTTATCCAACGTGCATGGAGTGATGGCTTCAAGCTTATCCTCCTTCCCTTTGGACCTTTTTATCTCGTACTTTAAGAGATGATAGCTGGCATGCTCGCCAAATCATGCAGGACAGCACAAGAGGGCCAAGAAGTCGTTTAGTTAATGAGAAAGCAAGATTCACCTACGCGAATTCCAAAACAAATGGGAGGAGAGTGACCAACTAGGAGATGTTGCTCTGCGAGGGAAGGTATTGAATTTGGGAAACATGATCCGTGATCAAATTTTATACATGTCCGTGCTCTTCCTTATAAGTGCGAGTTGATTCGCAGTTTGCCACCTTCCTCGATGCTTCCTTCATTCACGTGACAAAACAAATTAACATTGTTATCTTAGGCTGCGCTACTAAGGATAGATGATGCAAGGATGTCGCCATATTATGTGCTTTTGCACTCCAGCACGTGCATAAGAGCGCGTATGCACATGTAGGAATATTATTGGCTTGTCATGAGGAAGATGGAGTTGGTCTTAAAGGATGTAATTCTAGGGTTCATCTCGTGCCGAAGGATTGGCTGCTAGAGCCTTATTCTGAATTTAGAAATGGATGAGATAATCTTTAAAAAAATAGCACTTTGGATTGCAATACTTAATGGTGAGAAGTTGGGCCATACAACAATCATGTTGGGCCTGTCCTAACAATGTAAGCATCCAAGGGCTGAATCACCCAAGTTTCACCCTGCAGCATGGGCCCAATATTTTCCATTTAGCTGGAGACTTCCTTCGGATTGTTGCGTTGAGATATAGGTACTATCGAGTTGGATCAGGCCCAAATTTGTTTGAACCCCGATACAAAACCATTATGATTTAGTGTCTAACTTTGTTTCATACCTAATTCATTGATGATCTTATATGAGAGACGAGTTGTCAAATATAGATCATGAATGACCAAGTTTAAATCTACCAATGCAAGGTATCTTTCATAACTAACAAGTAGCCAAACATGACCCTTCCAGGTATCAAGTACAAATTGCTTGATTCGATCTTCACCAGTCTAATATTTTTTTCCATTTTCTATAGTTGGTTGATAACCAATTAATTTTCATTGAAAAGATTACCTCTCATGGCTCAACGAGATGAACAAAAGTGATATCCTGTAAACTTTATAAAGGAATTAATTTCATAAAACTTAACTTACATGTTTTTTTTTTTCCGACAACTAACTTTTTAAGGAAAATTATTTGAATAAAAGAAGTCAATCATATATATATTGGAAACTGCTGACAGTCACCAAGGGTGTTTTGAAGACAGAGTGACGACCAAAGAGAAGTTATTCATGGAAATAACTTCATTTTCCTGACTAAGATAATAAGAAAACTTCATTTGACTCTCCCACACCTTCTCACAAGATGGCAACATTTCTATCATGATGTCTACACCAAATTGACTGTTTTAGTCCTTTATCTCAGCATTAAGATTGGGTGGAGGTTTAACCTGTTTTAGAATATGTGACAATCGAATATCAGAAATGCTTGAAATCGGATCAAATGAAAGCTAGGTCAGTTTCTTTTTTCTAATCTAATTTTCTTTGGTTCCCACCTTGTTTTATTACTTTTCTCTATTGTATACATTAGATGCATTAATATTGTATGAATACATATTAAAAGAGATTGATTTATTCCCTTTCTTTTTTTTTTTTTGGTTCATATTTTGGTTGCGTATTTTCTTTATATATATATATATATATGGTTACTTGGCAAACTAAAATCCTGGTAATGTATAGTGAATCAGGATGACAAAGTGCACATTCAGTCCTTATTTTTTTTTCCTCTCCCTTTTTTTTCTTTCTTTTCCAGTAAACTTCCCTCAGGGCTGGTCATCATGATTAGGCTTTTGCGTCGTGCTTGCATTGCTTCGGGCACCCAAAGAGCTGTTTTGGACCGAGGCAACTTTCTTCTATGAACTATGTTAAACATAAGCTGATATCTCTGCTGTTTAATGAGCATTCACGTCTCGCGCGATTGTTGTTTTTCCTGGCTAAGCTTCGACCTATAGTCAGACTTCTGGAATTAACGTCAGTGAAAAAAAAAAACAATCCATGTAGCTCCGTGGCCCTTGACAGCTGAGTTTTCTCTCTCACCGCTGTGCTATTTGTTTAAGAAAAGCTTTTGAAAGCCAGCTTCATAAAATCTTGACTCTCGTAGATTTTTGATTTATTTTAAAAAATTCTGAATAGAGAAGGAAATGAGATGCTTTGAAAACTCAAATCTTTCAAGTGACACACACACGCACACACGTCGGACCTCTCAAATTTTTGAAAATATGTGGCATTTCATAGCTCCATGTCAGTCACCTGACGCAGATCGTGTAGCAAGACTATAACTCTGGAATGAAGTTTCTTTGGAACATTTTTCTACCACCAAATGCTCTCCTAAAAAATTAGCCCTTTTTTTCCGTCCATTGGGATGGATAAAAGAGCAGCCATTTCATCATCCTTCCGGGACAGTGTTACTAGAGATTCTCCACAAACGCTACGGGGAATTTTACAACTACAAGATACCACATCCCTTGACATGATGTCTGTTACAAGATAAATGGTTTGCCTTAAATTTACTGGGCATAACTTTTGCACTTGCAAATACGTAGTACGCTTCTCAATGATTCCGTGCAAGCGTGTCAATCAGCCATCAGGTTGCCTCGAACCTCTCTGCTCAGGTTATTCACAAGGAGTCATTAATTGCGTTTGATAATTAAGCTAAGCAATCCAATCTAGCCACACATTTTTCAAGCCTAGGTCAGCTAGGCATTTTGGAATTGATTTCTCTGGCACTCGCATCAAGGCATTGCTTGTAGTCATGTATATGTAACGAGATACTCAGCACCAATCCTTCGAGAGCAAGAGATGGAGGGAGCCATAGGTGTTGATGCGTAAGCGTCTACCTTGCATCCATTCTCACAATCAAAACATTTAAAAGTCATTAGCTATAATAATTTTAACTAATCTAAAATAGCCCATCACATTTATTTGTTGTGAGGAAATTACAGAAAAGAGTTGTCCTATTGTCTTGCAATGCTACGCTTCCTTAAATAATAGAGGAACAATGCAATAATAAGGGCTTGTTTGGGGAATACAATAGAATTGTGGTGGATTTTCTATGAGGTTTATGGAGAATAATCCTATTGTGGGGTCTTACCATCTCAATCAATATTCTCAAAATTTATGTTCGAAAACTCTCGAGTCGACAAAAATACCGATGTATCTTGATTGCCGACCTCATCAGAAGGCCGAGCTCATCATAAGACTGACGTCATCAAATGGCCAACCTCATCAGGAGGTCAAGATCATCAGAATACTGACCTCCGGCACATGACAATATCAGGTAACATTAGTCTTTAGTCGATCTGACTCTTCAGTATTATCCACTAAACGACTGTCCAGAACTGTTGGTAAGTAAGATACTCACCTCGGTTATCTGCCGATCTTCCTCAACCGAATCAGAACTTATGTCGGTTTCTAGCCGACCTGATTACTCACACTCAAGGCATGGCATCCAGTTCAAATATTACTTATATCAGTTATACCATATCGATATGTTCCCGATGTCCATCTTATCTACGTACGATTATCTGACAGCTATCTTCTAGTTCAGCCGTAACTATCTTTCAGTTATAGTCTAACTCATTTGCCATATGGATAGCCGTCCCACGATCTCTTCACAGCTGGTCATTTTGTTATAACAATTCAATGGCCTAATAGATCTCTAACGACCTAATAGTTTAACAGATTTCTAACGGTTTAACGGTCTAACAGATCTCTAATGGCCTAACAAACTTTCTTTAAGACCTAAACAAGCTTCCTCTATAAAAAAGGATAAGGTGCTCTCCGGAAGGTAAGTCAAGTCAAGTCAAGTCCAAACTAAGTCTGAATAGAGATAAAACTCTGCTAAAATTTTTACTAAGAACTAGAGTTCTCTCCATTTTTCTTCACTCAAAATTTCACTTCTTGCTTTCTACTTCTCCATTCCCACTATCTGTTCTTAAGGCTCCAGTTAACTTAAACATCGGAGGATCCTAAACCGAAGGGCATCCCACGGTTTTGGAACTTCTTTTGCAGATTTTGTTCGCGGTTCATATCAACGAATTCTCAATTCTACAGCTCGGTTCAGCATCGACCTCATTTTCGAAACTTTGCAGCAACAAATCCATATTAATCCAACACCTTTGCAACCCAAATTTTGTAGGACTATGATCTTTTTATCCTTCATGCGGACCAACTAACCCACAGGCTGGAATATCGGTTGGGACTTGGATAAAAAGATTGTGGGCTCGATACTATCTAACTTCTTCTATTCTCATATTATACAAAAAATAAATTATTAATTTTGGGATAATTATGCAAGCATGAAATACTTACAAATAATTTGGAATTATAATTTTTTTTTGATCATGTCTCTTTGAATAGAGTAAATGCTCATAAAGTTTGCTTTCACAAGATTGTAGTGAAGTCTTTTACTTTTGTTATCCCAAAAGCTAGCATATCTTTACGTTAGATATATCCAAACAGATCCTAACTTGTGGGCAGTATTACATGAAGCCTTGGTAATGACTCATAAAGTTAGTTCTAAATTTGTGGGCAGAGTTTTATTTTATTTTTTAATACGCTGTCATTATTATTATTATTTTTTAATTTGAATATATTTTGTTACAATAGGCGCGTGGATCAGTATAACACAGTAGGCATAAACCCTAGCGATATATAAACCCTAGCCTTTCTCTGTCTCTCCTTCCCTCGCATTTTCGTTGGCCGAAACCCTCACCTTAGCACGGAGGAGCCGCGATGCCGCCCAAGTTTGATCCCTCCCAGGTCGTCGACGTTTACGTCCGCGTGACCGGCGGCGAGGTAGGGGCCGCGAGCTCCCTGGCCCCGAAGATCGGTCCTCTGGGTCTCTCCCCAAGAAGGTCGGAGAGGATATCGCCAAGGAGACGGCAAAGGAGTGGAAGGGCCTCCGCGTCACCGTCAAGCTCACCGTCCAGAACCGCCACGCCAAGGTGTCGGTGGTGCCCTCCGCCGCCGCCCTGGTGATCAAGGCTCTCAAGGAGCCGGAGCGCGACCGCAAGAAACCAAGAACATCAAGCACAACGGCAGCATCTCCCTCGATGACGTCATCGAGATCGCCCGCGTGATGCGCCCGAGATCCATGGCGAAGGATCTCACCGGCACCGTCAAGGAGATCCTCGGCACCTGCATCTCCATCGGCTGTACCGTCGACGGCAAGGACCCCAAGTACATCCAGCAGGAGATCACCGACGGCGACGTCGAGATCCCCTCCGACTGATCATCATCAGAGTTTAGTCTCTTTCTACCTCTCCTGCTATGTTTTGAGCGCCAGATCTTTCGAAGGGGTGTTGTATCTATTTCAGGCATTCTAAAGAAGATGCTAACTGTCACGCCATTGATTCATAAGTCTTACATCAAATTCAATAAAACTTCAATCTAAAATAAAAGTACGAAGATTCTGCTTTTGATCACTCTTCCATTCATATCTTGTATC
>KE504714.1:1507083-1521071 GCA_000441515.1 Elaeis oleifera | reverse complement strand
CAATTTCGATGTTAAATGAAGATTTGGACACCATCAGCTGCATCAAGATCTCTCACCATTGTCCCAGATCTCTTAGCCACCTCATTTAGCTCTCTAGCATACCAACTAGTTTATCTGTTCGAATCGGACTGATCTTTAGAGGCAATATTTACACACATATATATATTCTTATATTTTATATATATAAAAAATTTATATTTAGATTTAGTTCGATCCATTAAATATCAACTAGATAAAAATAATCAAATTAAATGAGTCGAATTTTTTGAATCGATTTTAAATAATTATTATTGATGATTAGATTGATTTTTATTTTATTTAAAAATTAATTTAAATTAATTTAATTTAAATTTAGCTCAAAATCAATCCGGTCTAATCCGCGTACACCCCAATATCACAGCAATTGTTCGCGTGCCGAACATTGCAATGTGCCATCAAAACCAACCTCTGCAAGAGGAACGATGCGCTCGTGATAAGTTTCTAACACGTACCAATAATGTTGGCCACATAACGGGAAGAAGATAAATCTAATGGGACGTGGGATCTCACGTAAATTGTCAGTCTGCAAGACCACGTGATATGGGAGTTGGCAATTTACATATTCATCTCCGGGACATTTAATTACCAGCCTTCCATGAGCCTCACATTTTTCGAGGATATTCCTGGGACTCTTTCGGAGAAGCGATACAAATAGGGTTGACAAAATATGTTCTAATTTATATTTAATTCATCATAAATAAATTAATTTAAATTAAATAAATTAAATTATAAATAAATTAATTTATTTAATTTATTTAATAATTAGATTGAATATAAATTTTATATATCTGATTCATTTAACTCATTTAATTCGTTTAATATTTAGATCGAATTACATCAGGTAATTTATTTAATCTGTTTAAACTATTTCTGAATCATTTAACTCGATTTGTTTAACTTATTTAATCAATTTAAGATCTGTTTAATCTATTTAAAATATATTTAACTTGTTTTTGACTCGTTTAACTCGATCTATTTAACCTGTTTAACTCGTTTAATCTAATTTGATCTATTTAATAAACGAGTTAAACGGGACGGATCGGATTATCTGTTTAATAAACAGGTTGGGTTCATGTTTGAATTTTTGACCCATTTAATAAACAGATTGGGTTTGGATTGACCATTTCTGATCGATCCATTTATGATCCGACTCATTTATAATTCGATCCGATCCGATTGCCACCCCTAATCCAAACCACACGGATGCCCAAAAAGATTGTTCTTTGTGTTGGTTGATGAGATTCACGTATAATTGTTGGAGCTCATCTCCCATGCTTAGAACTCAATTTTGGTGTGGATAGGATTGCTGCTAAATCTTAGGTTCAATCATCTTAGATTTGGACCGCAAGGGACCTATCTAGAGGGACGACAATGGATAGGATAGGACAAAATTTGCCATTCCGTCTAAAATTTTACTGTCCGAATCCACCATAAATTCAACTAAAAATATATCTAAAATTCCAAATTCATCCCCTAAAAAAGAAAAGAAAAGAAAATAATATATCTCTCTAATATCCGATTAATCTTAATTTGAATCAATTGTAGTTCTCATGTCTCATATACCTTCAAACCGGAGGCTACTTGTATTCAAAAAGATTTCCAAAAGAGCCCAGCTACAAAATACAATCCAGTTACAAGAAAAAAGGTCAATCATGCACAACTTTCCCATCCCATAATAGAGATAAAATTACAATTTTCCATATGTACCACACACGTCTCTCTCAAAAAAAAAATCATAATTATTTTTACTTTATTGTCTGTGTCGCATATGCCAATTACCGATATGTATATCCAAAATACAAGCGTGTATGGACTGAAGCAAAACACGAGGGCATATTTGGACTTGTTTCATTTGCAGTAAAAATTTTCTTCTACGAAATAACTTTCTGAAAAATAATTTCTCAAAAAATTATTTTCTAAAAATAGAATATTCGTATGTTTGATTGATCATAAAAATATGATTTATTATAAATAATTTATATTGAATGAGTATCTATTTTTTAAAAAAAATTATGTAAAATATCTATTATATTCTGAAGAAAAACGCACAAGAGACAAAGGCACAAAGGATTCTGGAATCATAAGTCTCAACAACAGAACTTGAGACCTTCTGAAAAATAAGTTATTATTGAGCAATGCCGAGTACATCGTATCACACAAGACCTGTTTATCTTACTAATGTGCAGTTGGGTATAGGTTTTGGTGGTCAACCAATGACCAGAATTACAGCCAACAGGTCGTATCATACATAAGAGAGTCTCAAAAAATGCAGAAGAGAGAAATATCCAGACTAGTGGGAAGAATTTAAAGCCAGCCGCACTTCCTGTCGAAATGTATCCAGTGCTAAATATTAATAAGCTGTAAACTACTTGGTAGTGTTAGATATCAAAAGTTATGTTTATTTATTCTAGAACAAAGTATGGGAGGTAATAGTTGTAAATCCTCGCACCACGGGCGTCAACGGCAAGTAGCTAGGGAAGCATTTATTCCCAAGCGATAGGGCTTAGAGTTTTCAGATTGATGCCTTGATGAGGACCAGCCCACAAAAGGGAAAGCCATGGAGACGGCAGACTGGATGGGGATATCTACTAAATATGCTCACTCTTATTAGGAGTATATTTACTAATGAGACTCCTCTTTTAATTTATTCTCTGAATATGCACCTTTATCATTTTTTATCTCTCCTCCGTATCGGTTCTGCATTAGATGATAAGCCCATGCAACAATTTTTGTTTTTTTTTATTGACAAGTGAGATTTAAAATGGACATGCTGAGCTCGACCGAGATTACCTATACACCAATTGACTGACACCATTCCTACGAAAATGAAGACCGTTAAGAATATTAAATAAAATCGAAGAAATATTTCCTAGAATTGTAACTTTCTACAGCTTGAGCCCTTTAGAATCAAAGGGCGTTGGTCCCCATTTCTTTATAGTTTCATCGAAAGCATGTTTAATTAGAAGGATTTCAACACTTGAAAAAAAAATATAACAATGAATGACTCTCATTTCAACCATTGGGTCAGAAAAAATCTCATTCTCATTTTAATTTCAGAAAAAATAAGAATATCCCAATCCCTCAAAATGCAGTCCCTAATCTCTCATAATGTTCAAATTCCAATTTTGATTCCGATCATTGACCAAACATATTAAAGGGCATGGCAATTTCAAGTCTCATGCTGATTCTGCTTTCAATCACGAACCAAAATGTTCCTCGTTCATCCGAAATGTGATTCCTCTGGCACAAATAAACTTGCTCTCACGAGGTGCAATCCCTGTCTTACTATGGGTAGAAATGCATCAAGTTGGTCAGAACCTAAAGTTGGCTTAAGATAGTGTTAAGCTTAAAATGATACTTTAACTTCAGACCGAGCCAACCAATCTGAAAATTTTAGGGTGGCCATCCTCAGAACCAATTGATCTTTCCAACTTTAACTATTATCATCAAACAGCAGTAAATCAACATCACCTATAAAACAAATGGCCAAGATCACAGTTATGCAGAGATAGGACCAAAGGAAAGCACTCAAGTCTGCAACGGGCTCTCTCTCTCTCTCTCTCTGTGTGCGTGCGCGCGCGCGTCTGCAAAGGGCACTCTCTCTCTGTGCGCGCGCGGTTCTTCTTCTTTGTGGAACTGTTCGACAGAACTCTAGCATTTGTTACCGACAACAAGACACTCTCCTGAATGCTGTCTTCTAGCTTCCACTCCTGGGTTTGAGCCATTATCATACAAGCAATGAGAGTATATATATGTGATCAAGATAGAGCAAGAAAACTAATTATAACACACCCTCATCCACCCTCACTTGGTAAAGAAGTTTTTGGCAAGGTATGATTACAATATGAATTGAGGATACTAATGGCCCTTTGACATATATGAAGAAAAATAGAATTACCATACAAGTCAGGAGATCCTCAACATGTTTCATCAACCATTCATCAGTCAAAGGATTCCCCAAAATATTCCAAAATAACTGATGCATTCACAAACTATTCAAATTTCTAGATTATGCAAATTAACTTACAGTTTTCACTAAATACTCTGTACATAATTTATTAAAGATGTAACCCAGGGGTTGATTGCATTTGAACCATTGTGCTATATTGCAAAACAACTGCCCCCTACTAGGGGCCCCATATAGTAATTTGGATTGTCGATCCTATGGCTAAAATACCTACCCTGATTCAGCCAACTCTGTTCAGACCTATTGAATCTAACAGCTTGAGGTGGAAAAAGGAGGAGTAAAAACCGAAAGAAATTATTCTGCCTTCTCTAGTAAGAAGTGTCAAGTACCTCATACCTTGAATATGGAAATATGTGCATGCTGCAGAGAGAATTGACAACGCCTGGGACAAAGGAGGCCATTGAGCTCAAGTTGGCAGCAGCCAACGAAACAAGAGAGAAATGCAACAAAAGAAAAGGGATGCAGTATATACATCTATTTCAATTTTCTAGATGTAGAATTTACACAGTGAATTTATTGCTCGTCAATTACAAAAGATCCCTCCATCTTCTTCTCTAGTGACAATGTAGGGGCAAAGTTTAGAGGTGAAAACATGTCATCGTCACTAGATGATGGTGCAGGTTTGAACTCATATGGACCACCTCTCGCTCCCCAGACCTGATGATATCATAACACAATCAGAATCTTTTTCCCTTCTTTGCTAAACAATCAATAATTTTGTGCTTCCAAAGAAAGACAACAATCAATCGAGGGAATATAAAATTTTATGCTCAAGACACTAAACCTGATTTCCTTCATCATCATAGCCCCTATCCCAAGTATGTACTTCACCATTTTTGTAAATTGCAAGCTCCGACGTGCAATATGTCGCACCATTCTGTTGATAACCACTTTGTAAGAAACAGCACTGCTTCTAAAGGAATAGTTATGGAGTCAAGGAAAATCAGTTCATTCACCGGAAACCCAAGGAAACTGCAGGAGAAAGTATACAGAAGGGTACCCAGGAATTAGGGAAACCATCAGGTGGAGTTGAGCCTTCGTATAAGCAGCGCTTTCCACGTTCACAGCGCGAAAGGTGTATGGTTGTTAAATGTTCTGCAATATCCTGAGCACCCAACATCAAACTTCAATTTATGGACTATAATTTTGCCAACTTGCAACACTGGGAAGTTCCACATTAATAAACTAAAACTGAGATAAAAACTGGTCAGTAACAATGTGAACGAAGCACATAAGGAGCTAAAATTTTAATTGAAATCATTAGTCATTGGCAACAGAAGAAATATTTCAGGGATTTGTCACACAAAAGTAAATACCAGCTAAGCCCAAAAAAAAACAAAATTAAAGCATGGAAATCAAATACAGTTGCAGCTGTTGATGTGAACAAATGGTATGGGAATGAGTTCTAATTGCTTGAAAACATTCAAGTGCTGGGAAGTCTAATACACCCTCAAGAGAAAAGATCAGCATCCATCAGAATCCTGAAGGTGATATGAACTACAGGTTTTTATAAATAACAACAGAATTTTTTTTCTTCAAGTTTTTTATATTTCTCATTTCTTATCATACTCCTCATGTAAATCCTTTCTCATCTATATCATGGAAACCAATAACCCTGGATGGTTCTGCCTGCCGAGATCCACCATCTCATTCAGCCTGCAGTATCCGGGATGCCCAAATTTGCATGGGTGCTTCATGTTGCACTATGGCAGTGTTTGATTCAGGAATAAAGAAAGCACAAAGCTTGGATTATGCCTGCCAAACAGCCTTCAAAACAAAGCCATACACGAGGATAGGTTATGCCAGCCAAATTGCTGGTGCCAGGTTAACTATTCAAAGAGGAAGCCATTGCTTTCAGCTTTTTTGATGGACAAAGCCGCTTTCAGCTAAAAATAAGTACAAAAATTGCAGCAAAAAAAAGAAAGAAAAGAAAAGAAAAATTGCAACACAAATTTTTGAATAGGCAATGCTACTGTTATTCCACTTATTCTTATTTCTGAATCATATTCAACTTGTAAGGCAATAAAAACAGAAGAAATATATGGGAACACATGATGAGAACAAAATATAGTTAGGAAAAGAATAAGATATCAGGGCACAACAGAGCACAGAAATGGGCTGCTTAGGAATAAAGAAGAATGTCCTCAGTTTTATTGGGTATCTTCATGCTTTATTCGGAGTAATAAACATGGAAATGCATGTTTCAAAGTCAAGATCTTGTATTCAGGAAATTGTTGGAATATTGTGTGACATGTTTGTCATTTCACCACTTTTCCTGTTTCTCTCCTTTAAATTAAAAGGTTCTAAACTCTAATCAAAACAAAGGAATATTGTGCTGATATGGTTTCTATCATGGAGGCAGGGAGAAGGTGATGAATATACCTGAATGGTCATTGCTCAAGGAGTTCAGGCAGGAATATTAAAAGTGAAATGCCCTCAATGCCCTATCTTTTAAATTCAAAGCTGAAAAATTTTCAGCCAAAAGAATGTGAATAACAGGTCATATTATAATGACAAAAAGTATTCAGTAAAGTTGAGCTGTTTATTGGTTATGTAACATGGTCAGAACTTTCAAAATTATTTAATAAAATTTAAGTTCCACGACAATTGAATCTCGAGACTCTTCGTCAAGATATCCTTATTAACTTGGTAGGAAACAGCACCATTATGGTAATCTGAACACATGAAGCATGGCAGCATTCTTCATCTACTTGAACAACTTTTTTGAATAATCTATTGTATGATCGTAGCTGCACCAGCAATTCACCACATTATGTTTAAGAGTATAACTTGGCAAATATATTTCTACCTTTCTCAATCATGAGTTTATTGTTTTTCCCTATTGGGTCATTTAAATTGCATAGGATTATTTGCTAAGTCTTAATAAAGACAAGTGTTTATACAACAAAAAATGTATCTTACAAACTTTCCAAGTACAATTGATTGTGTCTGGAGTTTTACTATTCAATGGGAAAATGCAATTTTAGTCTGAATCACATATTATAAGACGTCAGCTGCTAATCACTGATAATTCAATACTTCCCAGAGACAGTGGGGAACTCATGTAGAGCACCATAATATATGTATCAGAAAATGTTCTCATTTCATGTTGCAAAATAATTGTACTACAATTTGATAGGAAACCCAGAATTATTAACATGGAGAACATATTGAAGAATGCAACTAATACAGGTTATCATATGCAATAAGCCATACCTCGATAACTTCTTCTGGCTGTGGTCGCTGGTCCTTTGGACGGTCACAAAAGTTTTTGTACTCTTCCACATCCCTTATGGCATACGAACTTAACTGTCATTGATGTCATAGGATTAGATGCCCAACAAACAAGGCCAGCTCCAATTTTGTCTATTGAAGTGTTACCGACAAGCATAAAGATTTCTAGTGATTCAGGGAAGTTACATTTTCCAAAGCACATTTATCTCTTCTAACTCAATGCATTCCTTGTAAGTTGAGATAAATCAGTGCCTTATGCAAGGACATACTGGTAAATTCAAAGATATGTTTCAGAAGACTTCAAACAGTGGCAATATATGAGAGTACACATGCACAAGTCAGACATTTGTCTCCTTTGATGCGACACATGAATCAAGAACTGATCTCACCTCAACATCACATTTTATTCCTTTGGGCAAGGCTTCACCATATAAAACCTCTGCAGTAACAAAGGCATGGACAGTCAGCTTCATTTACAAAATCGAGCAGCATGATTGGCATCTCAATTTAAAAGCAGAGATGGTGCATAAAATGCATAAAATTATGGGCGATATGACAGGAAACATATAAATTGTCGCAACCGAAATAATAAAGGAAAAAAGAACTCAGATGCCCACTGTGTAATCCTTTTGCTCCTCTTTGACTTACTTTTCTATACTTAATACTTCTCTTCTATGATCAAAAGTAAGAATAATCAGTGTTAGAATCTGCAGGCCTTATCTTATCTATTTGGTATAGATCAAAGACATATTTGATGAGAAGGCACTGGAACATTCTCACATATAAAGGTATGGATAAGATATCTTGATGCCCATTTTACCGATCTCATTCCAAAGGAAGATTGTGGAATAAAAGACTATAGACCCCTATGTTTCTAAATATGATCTATAAGATCACGAGCTCAAGTGTTGGTTCAGAAGATGAAAGAGAAAGGAAATGGCTAATTCAAGTGCAACAGTTAATGGACATGTCCATCAAGAGAACTCTATTGGACTAAAAACACATTAGAATTAACATAATAAATGAACAGTCAATAATACATGTAAAGATGACAAGAAAAGACTGCGATCATGGCACTTCTTAGGTAAGTTATGGGATATGATGGGTATAACTAAGGAATAGAATGATTGTGTCGTTTATTCTTGATCTAGCTACAGTCTTAGCATCTCAGACAAGGTCCAACAGCACCCCATCGTCCCTCTTTTTTTATCTTTTGTGGTGGAAATTTGCTATACATTTCACAAATATAAGACAAGAAAAGGACTTCATTGAGGGAAAGAGCATGCAAAGGTGTCATCTCCTTGTACCATTTTGTTATCTTCAATGTACTAGCAGTATCCCCTTGCTCTTATCACGACAGCCACAACAAACATGTCGACATTAGTATTATCATTTATTTGATCAGATAGGGAGCTTAGGAATCAAAAAAAGTGAGAGGGCTGTTGTCAAGATACATATGTAGGAGGACAGAGTAGAGTTATGGTTATTATGCTGGACAAGTTGATCATATATTGTTGAAGCAGATTCGCCTCATGACTAGTGCTGCAAACAGATTAAAGCAGCTAACCAACCCAAGAATCTAAGTTACCTGGACCCTTGGTTGACTTCATAGCCTGCACCTGCCACTTCAAATGGATATGGTACAACACTTTAGTATTGGTCCAGAAGAACTTTTTAGAGATGTTTCAACTATCTCACACTTGACACACACCCAACACCCGACCATCATACCCAAGTCCATGTGACATAGCCAAGAACTACTCAACTTAATCTGGAAAGTTTCTATTTGGATCAAATTCACATCTAAAAGATTGAGGATCAAATTTGTGTTAAAAAGCTTGATCTATTTATTACTATAATTAAGGTCTAGATCAGGACTAGTTACAACCAAACTAATGCAAACCAAGAGTTCCTAACCAAATTCTAAGATACAAACTGAAACTGATTCCACATGGTTCTGAACAGATCCAATAAACTAGACAAAATGCAACCAAACTTATGAATTCATAAGGAACCGCATCTCATTCAATTGCAATTGCATTAGGTTTCATATCACCAAAAGGGACCAGGTCCATATCATGCTCAAATCTATCCCAGCATTGTTTGACCTGTTTACACTCCCATTCATTACAGTGATCCTCCGATGAAGAGACTCTACAGAATAAAAAGTCTAAGAGAAGCTAGCTCAACTTTGGAAGGAGGATATCCTTCTAAATGTACGGAAGTTTAATCCAAGCATGTTACATGTTGAATTTCAAAGCATCCCAGGTCAATATTAATGCATCCACTAAGAAGCAAAAGAAGTGTTGAAAGTTTGAACCATGCAGAGAGATTTCTTGTCAGGAGGTGGATAAGGAGAGATCGCTACAATAACATAGTTTCTTGACAAAAAGACAAGAGAGGAATTGTTTGAATGAGCTAAACATGAAGTAGGTTCCTCCAGAAAGTGGTTAGGAGGCTATGCACTAAGGATTGGCACAGAAAATTTATGTTCTTGGTCGAATTTACATAAAACAAGTTTTATTTAAAAAATGTGGCAATTAGGATGACAGCATGGAATAGTGATCAGATTCCGAAATGGTATATGGCATTCGAAACATCTTGGCATTTTGTTCCTCCAGCTTTCCTAAGTGTACCAAATTAAATATTCCTTAGACAAGAACTTATAGCAGAGAGAGAAGCTGGAGTGTGGTCCTCAATCCTAATATTAAAAGTGAATTATGGGAGGAGAAAATCAGGTTGCATTGCTCTATGTTTGATTGCCATAATCAAAGTGAATACTGGCATACATGATAACCAATTCTATGTTCAGTGACCGTTATGTTTATAAGTGGACAAAATCAAATAACAGAGAATTCTTTAGGCTTCACATAAGATTCAGGCCTAGGAATGGATGTACTTCAAGGCAAATGTTGCAAAAGGGGTAATTCAGATCTCCACCTTTATTGTGCCTTTTTGCCACCATAGAACCAGATTTTTGGCTAAGTGAACCATCCTACAACATTAGCAGAAGATATGCAGTCATTGACTAACCATAGCAAATAAAAAAGAAAAGGCTGGATTTTTCCAGTATTTATCATATGCTACGTGGAAGGAGGTTTTGGAAGAATGAAATACAATGATCAAATTCTTGGACCTTGATGGGGTTCTAGAAGAACATAACCATGATGACAACTAGCTGGAGAAGAGGGAGTGCCTCTTTCTTTGTAATACCCTACTGAAGTAATGAGGTAGTTGTGCTTACTTTTTTTTCCTGATTACAATTTCTTTGTTTTGATGCATCTCTTCTTTGTTGCCTTGATATGGTAGGCAAAAGCCTCATTTAAGTTATTTTACTTCTCTACTGTTTTTTACGTCCAATGATTTTTCCATTACTTCATGGCAAACATCTAATTTCTTATTCAATCGTCTCCTAGGAAAACATTTAGTTTGTTTTCAACTCAAAACAATTGTTTCAGATTGCTCACATTCAGCATCCAAAGTTTTGCATCTCTTTGTATTTTATATGTTCAGTTTAAGTAGAAGAAATTAGGAAAGGAGATAATTTGAGTAATTGACAAGAGAGAATTGATCGTGAAAGACCAACATATCAGTATTGGTTAAGTACAGAAGCAAGCGCATTAAAGAGTTTAGATGCTAGGGCCAAGTAACAGGTATGTGGCATGCAGGATGGAAGTAATCATACCTGTCGAAAAGGTTTCTGTGGACTTCTCCAGAATGCCTGTCACAAAAGAAGAGCTATTAGCAGATATTTTACAAACAAGAAAATAAAATAGAATAA
The DNA here is from genome assembly GCA_000441515.1 of Elaeis oleifera. Taxonomy (NCBI): domain Eukaryota; kingdom Viridiplantae; phylum Streptophyta; class Magnoliopsida; order Arecales; family Arecaceae; genus Elaeis; species Elaeis oleifera. Next base: position 1,510,050 of record KE504714.1, on the reverse strand, counting down.
AATAACTAAATGCTAATGAAAGGTCATGTAGCTGCACAAACTTGCTCAAAGTACAGCACTCTTGAACCATCAACCATCTCTGTTGCTGGACACATAAGCATTCTGCAGATAGAAAGAATAACAACTATTGGAAATGTAAATATATTTATTATTTAAGGAGGGAAAAACATTATATTAAAATGCTGGGCATGAGTGAGGCAAAGATTGTTGAAGGCATAGATCAAGATATGTACCAAGATTTTGATCATCATGCAGTGAGAAAAAGCCATCTGGAATTCTACTCTAGCACTGAGCTGGTCTACTTGTGTAAGTCAGCATATAGAGCAAAACCACAAAACCTCTTCCATTAAGTCAAGAAATCTTTGAATAGATAGTTGCAAGAAGATTTCGTCATTATGCTTACAGTTATCATTGCCAAACTTATAAGTATCTTCATTTATGTTATCTTAGTTAGTCAAAGTTATGTACTTGTTCCCTTCTAGGTTCTATCTCAGTAGAATTTGAATCCGAGCACCAAGGTATCAAAACAAGCTAACCTCAAAGAGAGAGAAAACCAGCCACAGCTGATAAATTTCATTCCAGTATTGAAGAGAGCTATAATTTCCTTTTTGGTTGAGCAGTGCTGAACTTTCTTATGGAAATAGCAAACAGAGGGGCTAACCAATTCCAACTCCAAGTTAATAACACCCAAGTCCAGCAACAAAACAACCAAAACATCAAACAACATCCATACCAAAACAAAGCAGGGACCTCTGCCCACCTCACAAAATCTAAACTTGACATGGAAAGGTGGACAAAAACCAACAAATTCAATATGCTATGGGAGTTCAAAAATACTCAATATCCAAAGTAAAATGCTCACCTTATATTGAAATAATTGTCAGGATCTCTACGAGCTTGCTCTCGAGAAAACTTCAAAAACCCAATCGAACCAAAGAAAGAAATTAGGAAGAGGATCAGACCACTAACTTAACCAACTGAAATCTAAATCAAACTACACGAAGCCAAAACAGTGGAACCCAGTAAGAGGGGGCTTACCTTCTCGCCGGAGAGGGCTTCGGCGACGGCACGGGCGTGGTCCCACCTGGTGGTGGCCTTCCTCAGCCTCTTCAATACAAGCGCCCGCCGAAGAGGACCAGCGCCTTGAGGACCCATCCCCGTGCTCGGCTCCCTCCACCGCCCGAGTCCGAATCCGTTCCCATCTGTCCCCTCGGCCCTCTCCCCTCAAAATCGAATCAACTGCACAAGAAACCGATCGGAAAAACAAAATCCCACTTGATCCACTGCTACCAACCAAGAGAGTTATCGGAAGAAATCAAGAAACGAGAAAGAATCCAACTCTACCGTTAATTCAGGGACGAATTCGTTGAAATTAAAGTAGAAGAGAAGGAGATGGGAGAAGAGGGGAGGGTTTATCCTCTAAATTTCTTTGGTTTCGAAGTCGTAGGACTGCTAGATCGGTGCGGCCGCGGCTCTCCTGGGAAGGGTAGCAAGGAAGTCGAGGAGAAGATGGCTAAGCTTGCTTCGGGTTCGGCCAATCAATGAAAGGGTGAAGTTAAAAAAAAAAACCCTCTATGATTCGAGATAAATTATACTTACGAGTTACAATCGGTAATCTTACTTCCACAACAGTTATTTTATCCAACACCCTTATTCATAATTTAAGAAAATATTAATCAAATCATTAATTTTAAATAAAATCCAAATGTCATGTTAGAAAATATAACAAGACACGAAAAAAAATTGTGGCATCTTCCTTCCCATTCAACGGTAATTTTGATTTTTCACATAAAATAATAGGGGTTTCACTAGCATTGTTAATTTAACTGAATATAAGTACAGACTCCATAAATTATTAGATGTAAGTATAATAAATATAAATTTAAAAAAAAATTAATTATTTGAAAAAAATTACATAGATGTGACTTAAAATAAACATATCCAATTAGGCTAAGAACCTATTTCGCTATATGAAAATCTAGATTCAGTTGGTACAGAGTAGAGCCTACTAGAATATTCAAAATAGTCCACAAAATAATAAATAATTTGAAGTGGCTTCGGCCTATGGGGAGCCGAAGCCGGTTTGAACTTGAGCATGCCCGAATCTGATCTATAGGTGGAAACTCTAATTAAACCCATTCTTATTAAGCTTAAGTATGAGAATTTTATTTTTTTTAAAGTTGGGTATAGTTGAAATTTATTTTATTTCCAAATAAGCAACTATGAATTATGATTTGGGCACCCAACTCAAATCATATGCGTAGAATTTTATGTTAGATCAAATAATGCCATTGTGATCATGAGGTAAGTTTTCTTTTAAAGAAAAAAAATCCCTTCTAAAAAGTTGGTGAAAGCAAGAATTTTTCATCAATGGCTTGTAGCTGAGCTAGTTGGCATCCATCTCTTTAATTGAGAGATCTTGGATTCAAACTAGAGTTTTCCACCTTCTGGTAAATAACCACCATGTTCTGGAAAAGAAGAAATATTCTTTATTTCTTGGGTTGGGCCAAGGGTGTTGACTTGGGCTGGGCTCATGGCAACATCATACTGGGCCAACAGATTCAACTCTGTGGTGACAACCCCACCTTATCTCTCTCTCTCTCGAGAGAGAGAGAGAGAGAGAGAGCAAGTAAATAAGCTTGCTTACTTATCTGAGTAGAGTAACGCAGCAATTATAATCCCCATATATTAGATTACAAATTGATGCTTTCTTTGTGCATTTCCAATAATTGGATTAATGCTGAATTAGATATAATGGAGAACCATAACATAGTTATTTAATTTTGAAAATAATAATTATAATAGTTAAAAAGTTTATATAATGATCCTCAAGTGTTTTAGATGGATTCCTCTCCATTTTGGTGCGGACACCAAAGTCATCAAAAATCGACAACATGATTTAAGTTCGATTTGGATCGAAGAAGGCTCATTAGATTGATTCTACTTCAGTCAATAAATTTTAATGCA
>KE504714.1:1464514-1495674 GCA_000441515.1 Elaeis oleifera | reverse complement strand
AATGTATTATAATATAATATAATAATATAATATAATAATATAATATTATATAATATATATAATATTATATTATTATATATAATAATATTTATATAATAAGGGGTATTATGAGAAATATAGATAGATCTTAGTAATTTATCTAGAAAATTAGTAATCAAAAGAACATGGATAAATTATTTTCTATCTAAATATTGCTTAGAAAATACTTACTCAGAAAAATATAATTTTCAGATAAATTTTTATCCTCAAAAGAACGGGCCTTTAAATTCATGCAGCCTCTTTAATAGCATTCTATTTCGAAGGGATGCGAAAAAATTATTCATCAAATATATAACTAAAGAAATGAATAGATTGAGAAAGCATAGTTACTTGTACATATGCATTGCATGTTATCAGTTTTAGTTCAAAAAAATCAATAAATATTGGCAGATCAATGGTCTTATGATGGTTCCAAATGCTTAAATCTCAAAGTAGGTTTTCCCCGTGTGAATCTAAATTTACCATTCGTAATTTCTCAAAAATATATAATTCAGCTTTCCCTGTTTACCTGTACCGATGTCTTCGTAAATGTGAAGGTTTTGGTATTGAGACTTGGTTTTATAATGTGAAACTGTATCATCTCTTTGATCAAGTCTTATTGTCATTCCCTAAGTGTCAACGAAAGATTGATGTTACATGTCCTCCCAACGGACTTCAACAATATTATTCTCTAAGATTAGTTGGCCTGGAAAACCAAAAGCAAATTGACTAAAATAATTGATCATATTATTATAGGATACATTGATCGTACTGTCTATCATTCTTCTTTGATGCGGCATGGGGGAACTGAGAAACTTCTGTTTTGTGAATGATGATTTAAAATGCATTTACTGGGAGTACAGCGTATGGAAGTCTACAGTGAAGAGAGAGAAAGTTTAAGGGGATTGGGAAGGAAGGGAATAGGATATCTATGTGTGCAATCTTTCACTCGTGCAAAGTGGTTATCAGATTTCCATAAGGTCCAGAGGCTGTCACTCTTACAAAGTGGTTACTAGGTTATGATGCCCTTTCTCGCTCACTCCGAGGGGCTGTCCGGTGGATAAAGCTTGAGCCCTATTGGTTTGCCCCTGAGAGGTTGTCTTTATCACACTTTTTCTTTACAGATGACTGTCTGCTCATTGGTCGGACAGCACCTCAAAACGTGAGGTATTTTGCGACCTTTGTGGAGATCTATTTTTGCAGGGTGTCTAGCCAGTTGGTGAACTTTCACAAATCTACCATCACCTTCAGTTTGAGGACTCAGACTCAAGTAAAGCAGATGATCCGTGACAGACTAGGGATCCCTGAGTAGGCGGAGCCCCTCACCTATCTGGGGGTTCCCATCATCGGGTGGAGGCTCCGGAGGGCTGAATACAAACAGTTGGAGCAAAGGATTAGGGAGCGTTTCGATGGCTGGCAAGCCAATATCCTTTTCATGATGGAGAGGACTACTCTAGTATGATCGGTCCTGAGCTCTATCCTAATCTATCTCTTAGCGAACATAGTGGTCCCATGCTCTATGCTTAGGAGTCTGGAGCAGTAGTTCCGAAATTTTTGTGGGGCTCTCGGCAGGGGGTAGGGTGTGCATCTACTGTCCGGGGATGTGGTGTGCCAGCTGATCCGTGATGGAGGCCTTGGGATCCAGTCTCTACTGATTAAGAGAGAGGTTATACTCTCCAGACATGCGGCCAAGTTCCTTACACAGTCCGATTGTTGTGGAGCCAGAGGTCCCAGATCCGGAGTGAGCGGGGATATTCCTTTGTCTGAAGAGAGATTTGTGCTTATGCCCTCCTGTGGCGGCCCAGATGAGGTGGTTGATTGGTGATGGTGTTTCAATCAATGTGAGTCAGGAGGCCTGGATATCCAGTTTACTGCTTTTCCAATGGTCGAACTTTGTTAGCATCGAGGTGGACATCAATTTGTGGGTCTGTGACTTGATCGCTGATGAGGGTAGATGTTAGAGGAGGTAGCTTGTCACCTCTCTGTTTGGAGGTCAGCTTGCCGACAGAATTCTCACCATCTCGATTTCTGTCCATTGAAGCATGATGTGAGAGTGTGGGAGAAGTCATGTCGATCCATGGTGCTAGCTAGGGATCTTGCCAACTTACACGACCTATGCCACTGAGGAGGATCGACGCCGTATGGATTTGGAGAATCGAGGCTCACCCCAGGGTCAGTCTCTTCTTCTGAAAAGTCACTTGGGATAGACTTCTGACACGCACTCTCTTTAGAGATAGGGGCATGGAGATTCCACCCGACTGTTCCATCTGTGGCTTGGAGGAAGAGATCACGGAGCACGCCCTCCTCCGCTATCCTAGAGTAGACTTGATCTGAAGGATAGCGGGTAGCCAGCTGTGGGTGCGGACACTGGCCCCTAGCTTCCTCTCTTTCTGGAGGCTATTTGTCGAAGTGCTAGTGACGGGCCTTCCAAAGCGTGTCGACCAGTGTACATTGCCTATCAGATCTGGCTATCCCAAAATAGTCTGATCTTTGATGCTAAGGTTGTGCCTGCTAGACGAATCTTGGAGAGAGCATGCTGCTTAGCTACTGAGTATCGTCACTTCGACTCTGCTGATTTGACGTTAGTCGATCTGAATTTTTGTAGCTCCCTGGCTGTTCCTACAGCATTTTGGAGGACACTGTTCATCTCTGGGGAGCCCCACCTTCGAATTTGTTAAGATCAACTTTGATGGTAGCGTAAGGGATGGCAGAGTAGTTCAGGGTTTGACATTTGGGATCCGAATTCGCAGATGCTAGCTGCTGGGGGTTCACCGCTTTAAGAGGCATCTGTGCCCGGTGCTGAGCTTCATACGGCATGGATCCAGTAGGGGACCAAGCACCATAACACCCACCCGCTTCTTGACGACATCTGGTGGCCACCAGTGAGTGCATTGCAGTGTCTAGCCAGCATGTATTTTGGGAGGCCAACAGTGCGGTGGACTGAGTGGCATCCTTTATTGCGGAGCACACTGGGGAGTGGAGATGGTGCCAGGGTGACGACTATCTATGAGCCCTGAGGGATATTTTGCTTTTTGATTTCTTGGATTGCTCTCGAATTAGACTTGTCTGAATGCCTGACTATACCAAAAAAGGTCCAGGAGCATTTAAATCCATTTTTAGGTAGACAATCAAAATCAGATTAAAATTTTATATAAATAGATTTAAATCATATTTAATATCTTACAAAAAATCTCAATTACATCTTATATAATTAATCTTAAAAATTAGTTATACATGCAAATATTTCAGACCTGCTCTGATACTGGTTGAAGGAAAGGAAAACTGTTTCTTTTCGGAAGGCCCAAAGTGTATTTAAAATTTTTTTATTAATCAATATGAATAAAGATCAAATTCTTATCTTATTAGCAGTAGAACCAGAGATCAAATCTCAAATAATCTGAATTAAACCTTCACGGAGGTCTGGATGTGCAGATCCTCTACTTTGTATGCATGCCAGACACCGCAGGAAAATGGGATGAACTCCGATCTAATTGGCTTCGCAACCCAATCAAATGAGGAAGGAGATGTGCTGGTATGAGATAGGTCTGGATGTGTAGATCCTCTACTTCGTATGCATGCCAGACACCGCAGAAAAGTAGGATGAACTCTGATCTAATCGAGTTCGCAACCCAATCAAATGAGGAAGGAGATGTGCTGGTGTGATATCTCACACCAGCAGGTAGAACGTCCAAAGAGAGCCCACACCCAAGGGAGAAGGGGCGGCAACAAGGGGAGAGGCTAAGGAGAAAAATGGACCTTTCTCTCTTCTCTCAGTCTGATTTGTTTGCTATGCTCTATAGGTAGAGATCCTCTCTATTTATAGATGAGTCCCATAACCCAATAAGTATAGAAGTCCTCACTCAAATCTGATTTGAATTAGTCCAATACTCATGAAAGAAGGATTTCTACATGAGATAGAATTGCCATCACTTATGACAACCATTTTGCACCCATTCCCTCACCCATATGCAATGGTTGTCCACATCATAGTGTTTCAGGTAGATTCATCTTGTGTCACGCCTCAATCCAATACACTAAACTAGACACGTGACAGATGGCCACATGCCTTTAGGGTTTAATCCCTTAGACATGCAAGGCCTGTCTTCACTTTCAAAATTTCATAATAAATTGTACTCAGACAATGATAGTAAGAATAATATTCTAATTTTATTGATTCAAATAAATAAATAAATAAATAGTTTACTAATAACTCATAAGGTTCAATAACACCAATCAAAATCAATTTTTTATTCAAAAACAAACTAAGTAAATTTCCTTTAAGATCCTATGCTCCTCACTGCTCCGTCCCAGCTCCCAACATATTCTTCTGAATCTGAAAAAAAAAGAAAGAATGAACTTTACAAGCTCAATAAGTTACCGATATCTCCGAGGGATCAAGCATCATTAAAATTCCTTCCAATATAACAAATAACAATAATAGATACATAAACCAATCTAATTTAATTTCAAAATATGCTGTGCATAACAATAAGATTTAAAGTTCTCTCTCAGTCTTTTGTGACTATGGCCACAATAAACCCGTGACAAGGTCCAGAAAAACTAGCTCCTGATTACAAAATGTGTAATCCATTGGCATATACCAGTGATCAGCCCTATTGGTTAGGTCCAGAAAAAAATTTAGCTCTAATTCACACAACCATAATTAGCTTTATGATAAGAAAAGAGATTAGTCCTGAAAATAAATACGTGATGTATCAGCGTATGCCAGCAATCGGCTCCAACTGACTAGATCTTAAAGGACTAACTCTTCCAGTAATCAGCCCCAACTTGCGAGACCCAGGAGAAACTAATTTCTAATATATGACTAATGATCAATTCCGTTGGCTAGAGAGTTTTCTTATTAATTTATAAATATATTTTCATAATATAAACATACAAATTTTCATGACAATATCAATTCAAATTTCATATCTTTCAAAAGAGCAACAAAATATTTTTTATTCAGTTCATGCAAAGATGAACATATATAATCTCTTTTACAAAAATCATGCAGTATTAAAATGAAGAAATCATCTCAATTCAAATTTTATAATTATGCTAAGGTGACATCATGCTTGATCTAATATTTTGAATTATTTTCATACAGAAATACATACTTTAAACTTTATAATTTTAAATATTTAATAATTTGTATGTACAAATTTAATTTTAAATACATAAATATGCACTAAAATTTAGAGATAAAAAAATTATTTCGATCGGATTCGAAATTCTATGATCTTACCAGTCTGATTTCTACATCCGATGTTCTTTCCATAATGAAGGCTCTAACATAAGCAGATAATAAGTTTTATTAACCTTCAATTGGAGAAAATTAAGATGAATAGAAAGCGACTCTTAATCTGTCCTGATTTTAGATCAAGATTTGGGTTGATTTCGGAGTCAGATCTATACCATTTGGGTTGACCTAAACTCAACCAGACTAATTTTAATCAACAAGTGTATAGGTTCATCAAAACTAGGTCTCTCTCTCTTCCTCTTTCTTTCTTATTTTTTTTCTATTTCTCTCTCTCTTTCTTCCTCAGCCAAAATCAAGATCTCTTAGGGGCTTCCTAAGGGACAACAGGAGGATGGGATTGGCAGTGATGTGGCCAAAGTGGCCGACGGTGGTGGCACGGAGATGTCTAGAGGTGGTGGTCTAGTTTGCAGTGATAAGATAGTTGAAGGAAAAAAGAAAAGGGGTACTCCCTCTTTGCACCATGGCGGTGGCAACAAGGGCCAAAGGAGAAGAAAGGAAGACTTACTGTCGGTGACGATGGTGATGGTTACAACCGGTGGGATAGATTTTAGTGGATCTCACACTCAAAGACTTTTCGGAACAGAGCAACAATAGTTCAAAGAGGAAGGACCGGATTTAGAGAGGTGATGATGTTTGGCAATCTGGCACAATGGCCGTCGGAGATGAGGAAGAAGGAAGAGGGAGGTGGGGAAGTCTAGATGTGGAATCGATCAAGGGAGGAGGGTTTTAAAGGAAGAGAATAGGAAGAAGATAGGCTCGATTATACTCGGATAAAGCTAGATCCCATCGGCATAACCCATCCAACCACTCCTCCCCGGCGTATGTCTCTTATTTGATTGCCCCTCATGGCCTTATTTTGATCGACAGTTAAGGATCGAATAAAGGATAACGTTCCGCTGCTCCGATGGAACTCTCTTCTTTCTTTTTTTTTGTAGAAGTTATCGTGAAGTCGGCGAGCCTTGTTGACTTCACTCTGAAGCGGGTCCAATTGGGCCGGTTCCCACATCTTAACTAAATTGTGTCTATGGTGTTTACTTTTTCATTTTTGAGCAAGTAATCCTGTCATAGTTAAATCCTGTTTCAAATTTGAAATATCTTTTATGTCGTATCCCAACAAATTATCACGGTCATTTTGCAAGTTAAAAATGTTGGGTTAAATTGGGAAAATCATATGAATAATAGTTCTTTTAGAGGAACTTGATACCTTGGACAATCCCTCATCGTGCCTCACTTTTAAGGATCAACATGGTGCAATGCTTTACAACAGATATTACACTGCCATGTGAATAGGTAGGGGAGAGTGCCTTTGTTGCTGCGATCATCGTCATGCTTCCTGTTCCTTTATTCCAATGATTAACATAACAATGTTGAGCTCTAGCTTTGAGAGGCTGTGATTCCTGCTACTTTCCACAAGATGGTCACAGGGCAAACAAGCAAAGTGATGCAGGAAAATGCAATCTTGCCCAATAACTTATGGTTCTACGATGGATGCATCAGAACTCTATAAGGATAGCAATGCAAACAAGCAGCACACTTTAATGTTCTGTAAGAGTACCAGTACGAGAAGTGTACAAATAAATATATTTCATGGCTTTTATGTTTATTTATCTGACAAGGTGTGGAGTACCAGAAATGCAAAAAGAATGTGGCAAATGCTGCAGAGTTGAAATGGGCAAAGTCTGAAGAAAACAGTGAAATAACTCATTTTTGATGACCCAGAATTGTATCAACCTTAGTAAAGTAAGTAACTTGAGCTGAAACAGACATTAGTGGGGGCATAGTATTCCATCAAGATTGCTTACATGACGAAATCCATGCACCTCTTTCAGTAATTCCTCCAAGTTCAGAATAGTAAAATGCTTTGGAATTTGGTGTTGCTTTTGAATGCTTACACCTATTTGGGTTGGTCAAGCAGTGAACCTTTCATGTTCATCCAACTTTCATAGAGCATTTGCTGTGCTACTTATTGCAGCAAAAGCTTGGCTACTGTTGTAACTTTAGCAGCGTCCTTTTCCACCTTTAACCAGTGTGTTGACTACCACTACAGATCAATTTGTCATAGGGCTGTATCAGATGGCATGGAATAAAGCTGTCACTGGATTAATTTTTGCGTACGTGAGTAAATTGAACAAAGAAAAGAAAAGAAAGCAGTCATCATAAAAGAAGCAAGGGATGTGGTCTCAATTTGGATGGATAAGCCCAAAACACTCTCCTACCTGGCAATCTTTCATGGTGGATGTACAGTCCTCTTCGCATTTATATGGATTGCTTTTTTGAGTACTGACATTTTTGTAGGATGCTTTAACTTAATATGCTACTACAATGGAGTTAAAGATGGAACGGGCATCAAACAAGACAATCCACAAGCTCATGCCACATCATACATGGCCTGTATTGGTTGATAGCCATCCATCTTCTGATGGCGGCTGTCCAAGAATTGCACAGCATTCTGTGGTGCCGATTGCATGGGATTTTAATTGATTAAGATAAAATTTACACCATATCATATCGGATGTGTTGTAGTAAACCTCTCACAAATAACTTTTTCTATACTTTGCTGTATCTAGAATATCCAATGGAACTCTGGATTCAAAATACGTATTAATAAATTGTATGAATAGATTATTGGCATTGTCTCTATCATGCTAGATTTATCTAGGAACTATGGACCGAGTAAAATACAAACAAAAGACTAATGCTACAGTGTAGAGTGATATGGTTGTCTCCGTTCAGAAAAGATACCAACAACGAATACTAGAATCCCTGGGCCATGTCAAATAGTTAAATGAGACATACCATAGTATGAATTCGAAAGTACAAGGGTACATCTGAGGCAACACATGGGCCCACGATATGAGCCAGTAAATGCATGACACATCAGCATTCGTCGTTTGGTTCTGTCCAAACAAGGACAATAGAGCTATCCACGCCAAAATAAGCTGACGAAGAGTGCAATGCACTCGATCTACTCAGAGCCCAATATAACTCTATACGGGTATGACTTTGCTTCCTATTGGAGCTCAACCTTCGTATCCATGCCCTGGATGAAATGGTCTCTAGAACCAACTTCACATCCATAACTCAAAATTCAACTGCATTGAAGATCACCATCCACTTCAAAGTGGAGCTAGCAATTTAGACAGTTACGAGTAAAGATGGCAATGCTTAATCATTCAGCTTATATAATTTGATTCAACCAATTATAGATTAAGTCAGGTTACCTATTTGGTAAAACAGTCAAATTTGAGATCGGATGTTTGATCCATTATATAAATAGATTGGATTCAGGTCGATAGATTTTTGAGCAATTTACTATCCGATCCGATCTAATTGCCATCTCTAATTATGAGTCTAATCTATTCGAGAAACAGGCTGCATGCTATTAAATTAATAACATAATTTGATCACCTTCTATAAAATTACAATCAACTCTCAACCTGCAAGACTAACATGTTTGATTTGCTAGTCTTTTGGGGCAGACACAAAACCCACCTACTTATTTTCGTATCGAGACGAGACTCAAATTCAAGCCATTGGTTTCCAACTTTTAGTAACTCACTGACTTTATCATTGACAATTTCACAAGTTAGGTGGGAGATCATCCACTGGACTTATCTAAGTTACAATCTACAGCAGTTGGCAGCATCATGTGACAATCGACTAAGTGGCCCAAAATAAAAACCCTCACAACATGGTCAGATTTGCCTTTGCAGAAGGGATATGGATCAAGCTATGGGGCAGGGGAGCCAAAGGAGGTGGCCAGTGGTCTTCCCTCCCCTTTGGCAGAGAGAGCCAGTCTCTCAGTCTGAGCTGTAGCAGTGGGTTATGTATCGGGGCAGGCCAAGTAGTGGAGACACAGCCTCGCTGGAGCAGCGCAATTATACGGTACCTGCGGCCCAAAGGACACCGAACATGGGCATCTGGCAGCAACCCGAAGAAGACCGTTGGATGGTGGGGCCCGGCGCTTCCAGCCAATCAGCTGCCCTGTCGGTGGTCCTCCCTCCCCCACTAAACCCACCCCACTCCGGTGTCCCGCGGATCCATCCCCCTCTCTCGTCTCATCCAGAGAACAGCATCTGTGTGTCGACGTGGGACACCATGATTGGCTGACAGAGAGGGGACCCACCGTTGACGAAATCAAGTTGGAACGTTTGATCTGTGGGTCATGCCTCTGATGCAGGCCGATCGTGATATCATGGCGAGAGGGGACGAAGCTGGTCCGTTGGATCATTGTGGCTCTAACTTTTGACCACGGAATACTGAGTGTGCACTGCTCCACCACCACCTGTCCTCGGCCCATGGACCACTGTTCCACATCTTTTGTGATGGGGAAGGACGTTTGGCTAAGCTGGGGCTTTTGTCCTGATATCTGTCACGTGTCAGGCAGCAGCTCGTCTTTAAAAGATAACGTGACATGCCTGATTGGCCAACTATTTGCTCGATTGGATTAATTGCACGGCTGAGATTTCATCATCATCTGAATTTATAATAAATTGAACCGGACCAAGAGCCAGCCCAAGTGGTCTTGTGACTTGGATGGTGATAAGTTGTCCCCTTGATTATCCGACCCAGCGACAGTGAAAGATCAGAAGTTCAGAAGAGGATCTCACTTCGCAGTGAAAGCCACCATCCGGGAGCAGCAGCGGCAGCAAGCATCATCATCATCACCCAACCCGAACTATTCCCCGGCACATTCCACGATCAAACTCCGTGGTCCCCCTACGCTGCACCCTACCCACTTATCCTGCACCACAGGGCATCCCGATCCATCCCCACCGTCCATCGTACTTCCCCCACTTCCCCGTACACGTGCAATCACGTGCCATCCTGATGGCGATATACCTTGGTCCCCCACCCGCTCCCTCATCGGTCATCACCTGCGTTCCTCTAATCTTCATTATCTCCAACATTAATTAATTGGAAATCAGTTCCTAGTTATTTGTCGTTAGACCCTAGAGGCCTGTTGTTGGGCTTACATTACTTTAGTACGATTAAACTAATCCCACGTCCCTTATCCCAATCCCATGAGATTAAGGTTAGATTAATGGGTTCCTGAGCCAGGATTAATCTGTCCCAGGGGCCAATCCCCGTGCCAATCGCCCATCATTATCGCATCATTACCGGGAGCCGGTTGGCGGAGGCATCACGCCCCCACCCCCCCCTCCCCACCTCCCCGCTTGTTTACTTCCCCTCGAGAACCGATGGCGACTCCCTCATTATCTTTTCCTCCTTTTTAAAATCTCTAAGCAATTCCCGGGAGTGACGTCACCTTCGTGGCCGTTGACGTGTCGCCGGTGCCGTTAAGCCTCCGACGTGGCCTCCGTGACGGACGAAACCGTCCCACGTTACGGGGTCCGCCACGTGTAGGGGGTGGATGGGCTATGTGGACACGAGTCGAGATCTGCTGGGGTGGGAGGAACGGAGGAGTGAGGTGGAATGGATTGGAGTTTGGAGTCCGGTGAAATAGAATTAACGAAAGTTTGGAGTCCGGGGTGGGTGGGTGGGGCCCGTGGGGGTGTGGTTAAAGTTAACCGGGTTGGGCATGCTTTTGGTCTGCGGGTGAGGTGTCAGAGGGGTGGTTCAGGGCCTGTGTCCGCCGGGCCGGGCTTGTCCAATGGGCCGGGGCAGCCTGTGGGGCCCGCACCCCTGGGCGGTAGTTGTCGCCTGGGAAGGGGACACCACTGGGTCCCGCCTCCTCGGGAGCGGATATCTCGAGCCACAATCTTCCCGGTCCCACACGCCCAGACCCCGCCCTCTTTTTTATTTTACCCCACTCCTGCACCCACCCACCAACCCCATCTCGCCTCTCCCCTTCGCCGAACCCGGTAAAATACGAACTATTACCGTGCCGTTCAGAAAGAGGCGCCTTTACGGGTAAAATATTAAATTTTATGAAGCACCTTCCATTTCACCGAGGCATCTTCTATTCGACGTGCCGCGCTATGGATGGTTGAACAACGCGGATCTCTCCCGCCATGTCCGACGAGAATGGTAAGATACTAAATCTCTAGAAGCCCTGATGATACCCTGCTTTTGAAGGAGTGGGGGTTATAAACTTTTTCTTTTTTTTGGGTAAGAAGCCGTTATAACGTTATGGTAACAGTTGTGGTGCTTCAGAGATTCCACTTGATAGTTTTTAACTAATTTCCGTTAGTTCTGTTGTAATGGATACTTAATAACTGAATTACTTTCACTGCTTACAAAATAACGTAATATTATACCGGTGGAAATAAAAGAACGTGATTTCTCTGTAATGATGAGATGAGAAAAGCACAGTTATTTGTTATGACTTAGAGGCAGTTAAAAAGCACTGTTCCGTTGCAGTATGTTGTTTATCCACACGGCGTTCAACGGTAAAGGGAGGAGGAGACGCTGTAGACGTGCCGAAGAGGCCACCGTGCCTTTTCCCGTGGCCCATTCCGAAATGTACCGTGGTCCCCGTCCCGTGATACTCCGTGGACGCGCCACTCCACACGTGTGGAGAGCAGGGAGAAGACATGTCTCATGCGTTCTCCCATGTTGTCGCACGTGCTACACGCTAGGTGCAACATGGGCGTTGATCAGCTGGCTGGGTAACACAGCAAAAAATCTTTAGTGAATACGTGGGCATCTCTGAGTCGGCGATACCAAAGTCTGTGGGTCCGACTAACCAATTGTAAGCTGACACGTCAGCGAGAAAAGCTGTTTGCTGCTTGCCCTTGGACGGCCAACCCGCTGCAGAGAGATACAAAGGCGTTACCTCGGACGAATAATGCATCCTAGCGTGGCGAAGAGCGTTACGGCTCCATCATGGTCCGCTCAGGGGGCTGGGATATGATCTCATAAAACCGCGTTACGGTTACCTCCCGTGAGGTTACCTTTCCCATGGACTGGTTGGTGGGTAATTATAGAAGGTGGGGCCCGCAAGCTCTCACTTTGCTTCTGACACGTGTCCCTGTCCTGGAACGTGAGGGGAAACCATGGTTAACTGATAAAAAAATTAATAATCAAAATTTTAGAAATAAAAAATTGGTTTGGAACGCCCTGCCTGTTTATGGAGCGACAAAGGCCCTTCAAGAGACAGACGATTAGGTATCGACGCCGTAAACTGTATCCAACCCAGACGGCACGGTGAGAAATAACAGTTGTTGCGATATTATAACGGTTTTTCAGCTTTCCGCTCATCGCCGTTGCTCTGGCCGTCATAAAAAAAATTGATTATTCTAAAAACTTACATCATTACTCCATTTCCACAAATCAAGCACTAAAAAAAAAAAAAAAAAGGCACTACGATCCACTCTAATCAATACAAATTTCAGTATTATTGAAAAATAAAATATCATTATATTAATTAATACTATTATTTGATTGTGAAATAATAGTACAAATGGAATAAAAAATGAAACATATAGGTTTCAACAGCATGGATTTTATTATAATTATCATTTTTTATTAGAATAGAAATAGTTGTTTTATTTATTTTTGTTTTTCTAAAAATTTATTAGGAACAGAAAATGGTTGCTATGTTAATGTTGATTATTAATTATTTACATAAAATAAAATAAAGAATTAACAATGCTTGACATTATAATGGCCGTTAAATAACCTAAAAAGGCCGACGGAAAGATTGCTCGCCGGTGATAACGGTAACGGCAACCGGTCGGGCCAGGATTTGACCGTAGCTGAAATGATTGCATGGGTTTTTGACCCGGGTTAAATGCCTGCCCACCCTCGGTCCGACGACTGTACTGCGCCCAGCGCTGGCAGCTAGACGCCTTGCCCCCCCCTCCCCCACCTCTCGTTCTTTGCTCACAGGAAACTCTCGTCTCTTTCCCTCCCGAAAGAAAAAGCCGAACGAGAGAGAGAGAGAGATAAGGGGAAGGCGGTGGATAAATCGAGGCGAGTCGGAGGCGTTTAAGAGCGACCGGAGTGAATTCCGGGGCTTGTGGGAATAATTCGAAGCGATTTCTCGGAGCTAGGGCTGTGTTTCGGCTTCGATCTTGGTGGATTTGGGGGTTCTGGAGGTGGGTGGGATTTGGATTTGAGGCTTTGATCTGGGAATTTGGGTGGATCGGTGGTGGATGAGAGATCTGGGGTTAGGCGGAAGTTTTTGATGGAGTCGTCGGAGGTGTCGGCGGTGAAGGGGAGTAATGGGAGCTTCTCGTCCGGGTGCAGCGAGTTCAACGAGGATGGCACTCCCGGTGGGGTGGCGGAGGCCAGCCGGGGTTCGCAGCGGTACCGGCGGCCGTGAAAGGTGGGAACCGGCCGGATCTCCGGCGGTGGCCGGAGGAAGCTGGGGTTGGTGTTCCTCTGGGCTTTTGTACTGATTTTTGGCTTGGTCTTTGTTCCAGATTCGGAGGACGCGTTGTATTCCGAGCTCTGGCTTGCGTGCGCCGGGCCTTTGGTGACGGTTCCCCGCGTTGGGGAGAGGGTCTTCTACTTCCCCAGGGGCATATAGAACAAGTAAGCCTTTTCAACTCTTGAAGAATTTTCTTTCCTCTCGAATTTCTCGATTTCCCTCTCTAAATTGAGGATTATTACGGTTTTCCTTCGTCCTGGTGCGACTCGTACTTGATTTTGTTCCGTAGATTGTTTTTCCTTAAATTTTCTCCAATCTGAGATGTTGCGTTTTTGTTCCGGTGATCTAGGTGGAGGCTTCGACGAATCAGGTAGCAGACCAGCAGATGCCTGTCTACAACCTTCCGTCCAAGATCCTTTGCCGGGTGATCAACGTGCAGTTGAAGGTATTCTCTCAAATTTCTCGCTTTAAGAAAATTTTGTTTTTGTTTTTTTTTTAACTTTACGTCATTATCCCGTGGTTCCTCTCATTTGATAGGCTGAGCCGGACACAGATGAGGTATTTGCCCAAGTGACTTTGCTCCCCGAGAAGGTACCGCTCGGAAAAAAGTTCAAATGCCCCCTCTCTCTTTAGTTTTGATTTGCCTATGGTTTGGTGAATTTTTGAGTATAAACTCAGTATTTTTGGCGTTTTTTCCATCAATATATGGTATCAGCAAGATGAGAACGCCGTGGAGAAAGAGACCCTGCCACCCGCACAGCCACGGCCTCATGTTCACTCTTTCTGTAAGACACTTACAGCATCGGATACGAGCACCCACGGTGGGTTCTCAGTGCTGAGAAGGCACGCCGACGAGTGCCTCCCTCCCCTGGTAAGGGTTTCTATCCTCGTTGTTTTATTATGATGCATTTCAGCTATTTATCGATGGAGGTTTTGGATTTTGGAGGTGGGGGTGATTATTTACTCTTGTTCCTGTGATCAGGATATGTGCCGGCAGCCACCATCGCAAGAGCTGGTAGCGAAGGATTTGCATGGGGTCGAGTGGCGCTTCCGTCACATCTTTCGAGGTAATCCAAGCTAGTACTTTATTATTGATTTCTTCCAATTGTTGTGCGCAATGTTTTTTTTTCCTGTGGGCTTCACCGGTCCAGTGGTACCCTTCTTGCTTGGTACTTTGTTGTAGAGATTGAGTCGAGCTAAAAAATGATCTCATGCTAAACTTGTGCTTGGGATGATCCTCTAGCTTCCTTTCAAGTGACATTTGATGATGATGATGCATTATGGATCCTCTCCGAGTGTTTTATGCAAGATCCACTAAGTGCCATAGATAGGTGGCATATCGAGTTTTCTTTATTTTTGGAACCTCTCACCTGAAACTGAAGAAATTTCTTCATGGATGTGATGGTTCTCTATTCTGTGCAAATATTTCTGTGGTTAGCATTAAGGGATTGTACTTGACACCATTGGCATGGTTGCATTTAAATGCGTATGTTGTGATCCCCTTCGATCGATTTTGAAACTCTAGGCCAACCGAGGAGACACTTGCTTCAGAGTGGTTGGAGTGTTTTTGTTAGTTCCAAAAGGCTCGTTGCTGGGGATGCTTTTATTTTCTAAGGTCTGTAATCTCCACTGCATTTGGTCTTGTGCTAATATTGGCTTCTTTTTCATGCATGACACTAAGTGTTTTGTGGCTGGCAGAGGTGGGAATGGTGAACTACGTGTCGGAGTAAGACGTGCTATGAGACAGCAAACAAATGTTCCTTCTTCAGTCATATCCAGTCACAGTATGCACCTTGGCATCCTTGCAACTGCATGGCATGCTGTCAACACAGGGACGATGTTCACAGTCTACTATAAACCAAGGTCTGTGATCAATGCTCTGTAGTTCACGCGTAATGTCACATGAAAAAGATTGCAAGCCTGTTGTATCTCTGCCTTTCTTTTGAGGACTGGAAGTACTTGTACAGGGGCAGGGATTCACATGACTTGTACCAGGCATTTTTATCATCATGGTTTATTAATTTTGAGTTGATTTTTAACAGGACAAGCCCATCTGAATTCATTGTTCCATATGAACAATATATGGAGTCCCTCAAGAGCAACCATGCCATAGGAATGAGATTCAAAATGAGATTTGAAGGTGAAGAGACCCCAGAGCAGAGGTAAAAGCAGTTTTCCCTCCCCTGTCAGTTAAGGCAAATGATTCTACCAATCCCAAGTCCTAATAGTTACAAAAATCACATATCTTCTCAACTGTGCCCTTTGAACTTATGTCAGGTTCACTGGAACCATAGTTGGCATAGCAGATGCTGATCCAACCAGGTGGCCTGGATCAAAATGGAGATGTCTTAAGGTAACATCACTCAAATTTTTACCTTTCTTGCAATTCTTCTCAATTTAGTTGACATCTTGTTTTCTGTTTAAGGTGCGATGGGACGAGACCTCTTCAGTTCCTCGTCCAGAGAGAGTTTCTCCTTGGAAAATTGAACCTGCTTTGTCTCCTCCAATGAACCCCCCACCAGTGCCTAGACCCAAGAGGCCTCGATCGAATATTATGCCATGCTCACCTGATTCATCTATTCTTTTGAAAGAAGGTATCATCTCAATATCTAGTTCAAAAGGTTTCAGATATCTTGATCTCTTTCGTGCTGAACTCAGCTTTGATGTTGTTCTTGTCAGCCGCTTCTAAAGTCAATGTAGACCCTTCACATTCACATGGAACTCCAAGGGTCTTGCAAGGTCAAGAACTGATGACCTTGAGAAGCAGTTTCGCCGATGATAATGAATCAGACAATGCACAAAAGCCCATTATGTGGTCTTCGTCACATGATGAAGAGAAAACTGATGCTTCTGTGCAGAGAAGAATGGGATCAGAAAAGTGGAGGCAAATGGTGCGGCATGAACCAACTTATGCAGATCTGCTGTCAGGATATCGGCCTCATGATTCGCATGGATTCAGCTCAACATTATTTGAACAGAATCCTGGGGAAGCATATCTCTTGAAGAGTCATTTTCAAGACACAGAAGGCAGACACAATGTTCTTCCAGGCCAATGGTCTTTAATGCCTCCAAATTCTTCCTTTGCTTCGCATGAGCCTAACTTCAAGATTACCGCACAACCTGGTGAGCATTCTTATCAGAAAGCTGGAAGTATTAGGTGTGTCGGGCAGGTAGGCTGTTCTGCACTACAGGGACTAGGGATTGAACAACATTCCCCAAACTGGTTTGCACATTTGCTGCCAACTTCACGAATGGAGAACCCCTCACAATCAAGGGTGGTGAAGCCTCAACCCTTGATCGCATCACAAAATGACATAAAATCCAAAGCCAGTGGCAACTGTAAGCTCTTCGGATTTCATCTTAATAGCAACATGACAGCATCTGACCTAGTAGCATCGCAACAAATGAATGCTTCAACCCATGAGCCAGAGGCACACTGTTATGCAGCTGCATCATTAAAGCAGCCGCAGGCCATGGAGGTTGACAAACATTCTGAGCCAGCGAAAGTTATTAAGTCAGCTGATCCAACTCCAGTGTGTAGTGAGCCAGAGAGAAATCTTCTGCCTTGCCCACAGACTTCTAAAGACATGCAGAGAAAACAAATGGTTCAACAAGAAGTTGCACAAAGGTTCTTTTTTGTTCTCTGCTCTCATTTATCATGCATGTTTGTTGGCTTTGCGGTTTCTTGGAGCTTTCACTGGTGTATCCCTTCGTTTCTGTTTGATTAACTTTTTGTTAAATTGACTACACCTACAATCCAGAAAGTCTCACATTGTAACTCTAGAATTGCTTACATTTTTTTTTAGTATCTCTGAAAAATTAAATGCTACATCTGATAAATTGAATTTCTAAGTTTTCAAGGCAGAACTGATTCCGACCAGCTTTGTATTGCTATTCTTGATTATTTTGAGCATTTTTGTGAAACAATTTTAATTTGACTATAAATGACTTTTTTTAAGTGAAAACAACATTCCAAATTTGGCCAACTCATGAAAAAAAGGTTATTCTTTTAGTGCTCAAGATCCTTTAATGCGTTTTGGCCAGAGTCATCTGAAACAGGCCTGTTTAGCAACTTGCTGTTTCCAAGGCATAACTGATACTGACCAGCTTTGAATTGCTTTTTTTGGTTATTTTGAGCAATTTTTGCGATACAAACTTTGATTTAACACTAAATGGCTGTTTTAAGTGAAACGACATTCCAAATTTGGCCGACTTATGATCAAAATATATTTTTTCAGCAGCCAAAATCTTTCAATGTGTTTTGGTCGGTAGTGGAAAGGTATTGTTGTGACTGTGCCTTTTCTTTCATTATTCCTTCTTTCTCCCTATTTGTTGACCTCCAATAGAATGTCAGATATGCATAACCACGTAATCTTAAATTCATGGCAGAAAGTATTGCTGTGACTGTTTTTCTTTCATTCTCCCTTATTTCTTCCTACTTGTTGACATCCAATAGAATGTTAGATGAATTGTGTATAACCATGGAATCCCAAAAAATTCATGCTAACTTAGAGCTTCACTGTATAGACCGAACTGTTGGGGTGAACAAAGATGGTGACAATTGTATTTTGTTTCAGGTGCATAAGCAAGGAATTGCTCTTGGAAGATCTGTGGACCTTACAAAGTTCAATGGCTACAATGAACTGTTAGCCGAGTTAGATCAGATGTTTGAATTTGAGGGTGAATTGTTAGCTCCCAACAAAAATTGGCTGGTTGTGTATACCGATAATGAGGGTGATATGATGCTTGTTGGAGATGATCCTTGGCAGTAAGTACATATGCTGCATTGTTGTTCTTACTTTGTCTGTGCATATTCTGTAAATTTGCCCATTGTGTTTACATTTTGGTGTGCAAACAGTGAATTCTGCAGCATGGTTCGTAAAATTTTCATCTACACGCGAGAGGAGGTCCAGAGGATGAATCCTGGAACTCTGAACTCCAGAGTTGAAGAGAGTCCAGATTCTTCCGAGGAAGAACAGCTGCTAGAGGAAGAAAGGCCGGGTTCCTACATCTTCAGCTCATCCAGAGAGCTGCTAGCTGTAGAATTGACACCGTGAGTGGCTTTGCTTCTCGGAATATATAAAGTGACTGCTTTAGTTGCTCTCTTTTTCACTAGGACATCAATATGAAGCTATGTTGATAGCTAAACATCTACCAAAAGAGAACCATGATTTTGTACCATCTCTGCTCATCTAAATTGACATACTCGCTTGAGTTCCTCTTTTCAGGAAATGGTGGGTCAGAGATAAGTTGGTTTGTTTAGTTAATGATATATAAATTGGTGCTGGCAGGCTATCCTATTTGTAGCACGATGTTCCATTGGTTACTAGCTTCAATATTTTTTTCCCAAAAATGCCATTGGTCACTAGCACGATGTTCCATTGGTTACTATCCTATTCATGAGGATCATGATATTAAATACATGGGAACAGAATTTTCTGTTCCTTGAATCTGGTGCACTTTAATCTGTTTTCATTTAGAAAAATAATGAAAGAAGGAATTCATGTTGCCCACCTGTGGTCTTATGCAGGTCTTTTTGAAGGAGGAATGGTTTTGGTTGGGACAAAGGTGGGGCCAGGCTGGGAGGTATTGGAGTATAGGTTGTGAACGGTAAGGCCCATCTTATCGCTATTGGTGGCACTTGCTCTGGAGGTTGGGGCAAGGCAACTGCTTTAATTACTACAGTTTTGGTTGTATTGTGATTTTTGCTCACAAAATTTGTCTCTGCCTTTATCACATGTATATCCTGAAGAAAGGCGAGGGAAACCTTGCTCTTCCACAACCTTTCATGTAAATATCTGTTCTCAGCCTATCATATTATCAATGTTAAGTCATCCCAAGCTGGCTTTTTACCTCATGTGAGCCATGCAGTCACTTGAGCTTTTGTTGTTGGTGAACCTGGTAACGTATTTGAACCCGTCCTGTTCAAGCACAGTATGACGAACTGGTGTACAATCATATATATATATAGCTGCGCACTATTGATAAATCATGCCATTCAACTGTAAATATTATCATGGAGCCCTTTGTACAGTAAGTTTAGAAAGCTTAGAATGGTTGACCGTCGGGACTCATTATGATCAGCTTTTAGCCAATTCTTATATCTCTACCAGTCAAATTGTCTGAAGTTGGGTGCCTGATGTTTTTGTGAGGTCAGGTCACCGCTTGCAGGATACAAGCTATGTTCGTCGGGGCTGTGCAATTTGCAAACACATCGCTAGCTTATTTTATGTATAGCGGGAGACTTCAGAAGACAGACTCAAGGAGAACAGCTGCAGATTTCTATATATTTCCGATAATCATACAGTATTAGGTCTGTTCTGTCGCTTGTTGAACTTGTTTGTCTGGTGCACTTTGTGAAGTAGTTTCTTGTCAAACCAATGAAATTAATTCTGGCAAGCCTCTATGCATTTCCTCTCCCTGTTGTTTGTCTTGTATCCGTTACTGTTCTTGTTCTATGCATCTTACCACATTTCGGTATGTGAATGTTTGGATAAAAGTTAATAATATGTAGAAACACCATCTTTCCCTCGATGATATGGTCGTCATGGTGACCTAATTCGAATCAGAATCTGTTAGTTGACCATTTCAGTTTGTTGGGTTGGAGGAGCATGAGAACCTTCAAAGCCTCTAGGATAAAGCCATCATGATCAACTTTCTGAAAGTATTGTTTTGGCAATCTGCTGAGCTTGTGTTCGTTGAAAGTGCATCAACACCAACAAGATAATCTTCTTTCAGGTATCTAAGTAACATAGGCCTTTGGTTAAAGCATATGGAGGACAAGAACCTATGCCTGACTTTTCTAATTGTTAGGATTCCACCATTTTGCTGATGCTTCTATGATTCTATCGCCTTTGAATCCCTAATTGCAGGTTCTTTGCAATGGTGATTGTGGGAACACACCATCCGCAGCGGAACTGGGCTTTTTAGATGGTTTTAGCTGTCTGAAACTTTAACAAAGTCTGATGGTATCAGGTGCCTCAGATGAAATTTTAAATCTTTCTTTTCTTTAATTTTGGTCAGGAAAGTATCTAGCTAATGGGCTACTGAATCGAGATTTGTCCACCTTTAAATATCCATATTCCCTTGGGCTTTGGTGAAAGAGGAATTTGTATGCGGGTCTCTGTTACAGGTGCGGGGGCACTTTGTTGACTTGGTACCATGGTAACGTCTATTCTTTAAACAGGAGAAAATTTTAAAGTGTATTCCTATTCGAATCCAACTTGCCTGATTACTTGACAACTTTGATAGTGCTAGACTTGTCTTGCTGAAGCCAAACCCGAATACAAATTAAATTAATAGTTAATCAATTAATAAATAATATATACTATATAATTTGAAAATATTATTACAAATATTATAATACTATACAAATTAATAATTTATAAATATCAAATATTATTACGCATAGATGATGTATTTATATGTATGAAACCCTTATAGGACTTGCGCAATCAGGTCAATTGAGCTCCACCTAATCCAGCGTTAGTGGAGCTGACTTGCCACATTATGATTTGGATTGGAGTTAAAAACTCATTATATTGGGTAAAGTGAGTTGGATTGGGCAAATATTAAATTACATACAGGTCTAAACTGAGTTCTTTTGTTTCCTCAAAAAACTTTAAATTGCAAACAAGCATGCAACGGATTGGGACTGAATCATACCTTGCTATTGAGCGAACCACTAATCCTACTTCTCCACACTTGGCTCCGACTCTAGCCTATGATGTCTAACCGAGCATTCAACAGTCTGATAATGGAATTTAACATAATAAAAATGGGACTTATCTTTCAACTTTATCTGGGTATCTTCCGGCATCCCCATGCAGGTGCTTATGTCAAGTTGATTGGACATCCAAATCAAATCCAGTCAGACATAAGTACACCTGCAATTCGTTGATTAAAGCAAAACAAACACCCAAAAGAATCTTGACACAACCCCACCATGATAATGTTAACAAATAAAGTCTGGAGTAGGACAGGTATCTTGTGCTCCAATAGGTTTGTGTCAGTGAGTGTCCACCGGTCATGACTACTTTAATATGATGATAAAAAAATCTTGGTCGCAGATCCTAGTACGAGGCAAAAATGCTCCACAAGGAATCTACTTGTAAGTTCGTTCATTAACCCATTCTATGGTATAACTCTATGCTGAATGCATCCAAGGGCAAGAAGGCCAAATAGATAAAATATTTTATCATTTATCATTGGGGGTGTTCGCTTAAAAGCTTTGGAGGAACATGTAGCAATCAAAAGATGTGTAACATCATCGTTTATGGTATTCCATAATAATAAATCTGAATCAAGTACAAAATGAAAAAAATATATTAAAAGGTTCGGCTC
Organism: Elaeis oleifera; assembly: GCA_000441515.1. NCBI lineage: Eukaryota > Viridiplantae > Streptophyta > Magnoliopsida > Arecales > Arecaceae > Elaeis > Elaeis oleifera. The sequence goes on along the minus strand of KE504714.1, from coordinate 1,473,775 downwards.
CGCAATTAATAAGGGAAAAGTAATAAAGGTTAGAGCAAGCATGTAGGACTCAGGAGAAAGATTACCTTCCTTCAAATGATTTAAAGAGATGGACAGCACACGAAGCCCATAAAGATGTTGCATGATCGAGAACATTACCTTCCTTTGTTTCAATTTAGTATTAGCTTTTGGTTTCCCAGAATGCATTTTAGGGCATGATGACAGAAGATTAAATGGAAAGCCAATTGAAGAAAATAATAACATGCGTTCCTGCAAAGAGAAGTGCATGCAGCGTATGCTGCTTTTTTTTTACACAAGATTTTGGATGGCAAGGAATTGTCTTGCACTTGATATTAGATCACTTGTCCACCTCAAATCAATATCCACATTATAAGATTTTGGGAACCATCTAGCATTCTCTCTCTCTCTGAGTTTGGAGATCCGGATGCAACGCAACTCCATGAGAATGATCTCCCGGTGCAGGAAGAGTTTCAGATATCATGTAAATTAATTTAATATCACCAATAGTTTCCACCAAACATGCTGTGTTAGACACTGAACCTTAGACCATAACTTGATGAAAGAGGAGAAATCTCATGGGATGATCTTGATGGCACTGCGAGATCACCGAAAGAAGCTCAAGAATATGTATGTAGGCTCTCAAGGATTATGGAGCACATGGTCAAGGAGGAAGGAATTCAGTGGCAGTAGCAATGGAGGATCTCAGAAAGGTCGACGTTCCCGTTGGCGAAGGTTGGTGATGGTGTAGGAGAATCTTGTCAGTTGTCAGCATTAACGGTTGTATGAGCAGGATATCATCAACAGGACAGAGGAAGAGATAAGACAATGGAGAAGAGCATATGAACACAAGAGCTCAGTGAAAGAATTTAATGTGGGCGCATTGAATATTAAAACAAGAATATGGGACATCAGATCCATAACTGCCAAGCTACAGAACCTCTAACGCTAGAGCATTTATTGAGACTCCACACTGGAGATGGCAGAACAAGATAAAGAAAGCAAGACCCAGAAACATGAAAACATTTCCTCCCATTTAAGTTGGTTTCAGAAGAAAAAACCAACCCAATCATGCCAGCAATGTCTGAAGTAAGAAAGATTTCCAGATGAAATGTAACTTTCCAAATGGTGCATGGGGATCTGCAGGTTAAGTAGGAGCCATCAAAGCAACAAGAAACACACAAGATATGGCCTGCTCTCTCTCTCTCTCTCTCTCTCGGGCAGTCATGCTAACCAGTTTAAGTGCATAACAGAATCCATAAACCAACCATTTATTTTTGATAACAGATTGATAACTAGAATATCAAGGGAAATACTTGTGAGGGTGCAACAATATAAACTATATCGACAGCTGAGAACTTTTTTTCGAAAAAAAAAAAAGTTGATACCGAATTAAAAATGACAAGCTACCTACTCTCATGCTAGATTGTGAAGCACATGTTTACAACTTAAAGATTAAATGAAGAACATAACCATATACCATACCATATAATAATTCAACAGAGAAGTTTTGTTCTAAAATGGAAAAAGGGCAAGAAAGTATTTCCTTGCTGCCAAGCCAGCTTCAAGGAGCCGGCCCTACTAGGCATCATCCCCACATTACAGACACAAGGAACCGTCGAACTGTTTATATTTGGCTTGAAAGCATTGATTGCTGCACAGAATCAGTGAAGCCTTCCCAGCTGTTCAGAAGCATGAACAGCCATCAGTGCAATTGCAGCTCATCTACTATGGCACACTACATCGTACTTGGGAAGCCTGCAGAGTGCAAGAGCACTGCCTTAATTTCTTCTGGAAGAACACCAGGGCCATCCTTGCATTGCTGACAAACAACACAAATAAACATATTTAGCCGTTTGTTTCAACGAACAAGATGGGGCGAAGCTTAACTAAGGCGACAAGAGCCAGGATGGTGAAAATTAGAGAGGAAGATGAACACACTTTGCACTATAATAACAAGGGATAAGACATAAGCTTACCTCAGCTCGGAAAACATCTAGGGCAAACCCATTGAAACAGCTGATGACTGCCTGTTGAATGTCCAGCCCTAGACCATCAAGTGCCCTCATTGTGGACAGCAAGAGACCAGGTCTACGGGCACAAAACATATGGATGTTGACTGCTCGGCCTTCCCTTACCCTGACTTCAACCTAAGCATCCACCGATGATACAAGGGTTGGTTGGCCATAGGAGTAGGACAATAGCCATAAATTACCATCACTTTTTGACATAAACATCTTTCAATCCATAATAAAGTTTAACCCTTGCCGGTTGACTATATTTATATATATTAGGATAAAAAAGAGCTAGATATATATCAGCAAATTAGCTTAAATTGATAGACTAACCCTTGCAGGCTGACTATTTGGGCTTGGTAATGAAGTCGGGCAGAGCTCTTCCTTCACACGGCATGGTAAGGTTGGAAGTGTCGGCGTCAAAGGGTGAAAGGTTGCAGTAGCTGCAGAAGGCAATGAAGAGCCGGAAGGTGCCGACTCAAGTTCATTGTGAAGATCATTGATCTTTTGCAACAGTTCCTTCAAGTAATCAATTGCATCACCTAGAATTGAAGCCCTGTCCATCTATTGACACGATGGATTAAATAAGAAACAAGTAACCTAAGATTCAATGAGATAGATACATATTCTTTAGCCAAAAATATCAAGAAAGAAAATCTTGGGCATCAAAATATCATTCTGAATAACTATTAAAGAGTTGTCATAGTTGCCGTTTGCATATCTTAAAATTTCTTCTAAATGTAAACGTGCATGCAAGTGCATAGTAATTTGCATATAAGCAAACACATTCAGCCTTGTGCATAGGAGCAACATTCTGCATGCAAGACTCTGTGTGTGTGTGTGCGCGTGTGTGTGCACGCGCGAGAGAGAGAGAGAGAGAGAGAGAGAGAGAGAGAGCAATATGCAGGATGTAAACATCTGGTCACTAGTAATGTTAACCCAAAGAGAGAGGACGGCCATAAAGGGTTATACTTTAGTGACTCCATCGGTCATTTGGATATTAAAAAAAGCAAAATATTGGATTATTGACAGCCATGTAGGGGTGTTACTATATAAGATGATTAATTAGTTTGCCACATTGTCATATAGAGATTCAGAAAAATTCACCCAGTAGAACATCCTTTAGTTGTTAATTTATGTAGCGAGATCGGAGATCATTTCCAACAAAAATAATCAACTAAGCAAAATGAGTGCTGTTCAACACCATTATCAAGAGACAAAAGAATACCACAATCAATGATAAAATCGTAAAGGGAAGGAACCTAGAACAAGGTAGCAGGCCACAGCTTCCAAACTATGCATGCACAGAAGAAGAGGATGTCAAATAATTGCAAATAAGAAAGAATATATAACCAACAAGGATGATGCATGCTCACAAGTGATGACAGACACAAGAAACAATCAACAGACCATAATGATAACATATCAAAAAAAATTTACGCAATGGTAAAATTTAAGCAATGAATTCACCAAATCATGGCTGCTAGCCAGCTACATCTTCTAAACGGCATCGCTTACTAGGCTGATATGATCAGTAGAGAATTTACGTATCGAACTTTCAGTAACACAAACTACTAATTAACCCAACAATCTGATTAACTACAGATCAAAGTCATCAGTTCTATAAGCATAAATGTTTCAAAAATTTATTGCACAAATTAACTTCTTGTACAAATTTTTTGCATACTAACCAACAACACACCATTAGTTTCAAAAACAGCAACCATGTAAGCAAAAGCTGACTAAGAGAACTACAACAATTGAATTAATGGAAAGCGAGAACTTTTACCTTGCTGATCTTTGGAACCACAGATCTGAGCATGTAAAGCCGGTCGTTGAGCTTTTTCCTCCTCCGCCTCTCGGCCATCAGATTCTTCGCCGGCATCCCTTCTTCTTCCCCTTCTGGTCTCCGCCGCCCATCACTATGCTGTTGGCATTCGAATTGCTCCCTCCGCCACCACCACCGCCACCACTCTTAGCATTCTCATCACCCTTCACATTCTCCCCGCACCATCATCTGTATCATAATTCAAACCCGAGGCATCGATGCTCGCATCATCTATGTCATCCTCCTCATTCCTTCCTCTTCTTCTCATATTCCTCCTCCACTCCACTCCTCCCCTGTCCCCCTCCTTCCGACCCCCAGAACGCCAAGCTGCCGCCTTTCTCTCCGGCCACCAACGAATTCTGGCGCAGAGCCGCCGCCGCCCGCTTCTGGAATAGAGTTGGCTGCTCTCCCACCGGAGGAAATATCTCCAGAGGCCTCAACATCTTGCTCCGGTTGAGGAATGGAGCGTTCTCGAAGCTTTCGAAAGGTTGAAAGCGGCACCGGAGCTCGAACCTGAGCAATTCTCGGGTGGCAGCAGCATTCGAGCGCTGCCTGGGAACTGGGAAACGCCGCTCAGATCGGGGCCACCCATCTGCCCGCTGGGCCCCAGTCCGGCGAATCCCAGCACCCCTCCGGCGCCTGCCCTGCTCGCCAGGACAGGGGAACTTGACACCGGGAGAAACCCCGGCGCGTCGCCGCCAAGATCGAACCCGGCGTCGAAGGGATTCGAGCAAACCGAGTTGAGGAGAGAGGAAAGGGCGGACTTCGGCGGGAAGAAGGGCAGGGAAGGATCGAGGTGGAAGACAGAGGAGGGGAACAGGAGGAGGAGGATTCCACCGGGGCAGAAGCAGAGCCTCCGCCGGCGAGGTGTTCGAAGAAAGGCAACGCCTTTGAGGTCATGGTGGGTCGGGAGGCCGTCGAAGCCCTCATGGGTGGAGGGGCCGGGGTCGGTGGTGGCGGCGGCTGCGCCCATGTACCAGTCGTCATCGAGCAGGGACTTGAAGCCGGCAAGGCCGACCTCGTCCTTGCTCTCGGTGCCGCCGTCGGCGGGCCGGGTTGGCCGTGGCCAGGCGGCGGCGTCCTCGTCTTCGCCACCGGCGCCGATGCCGTCCTCCATCCAGACGACGCCGTTAACCCGGGAAGCATGTGGTGCTCTGTTCCTCCCCTGTTTCTAAGGAGGAGAGCTCACGAGAGAAGAAGAAGAAGAAGAAGAGGAAGAGGGAAGGCAAGGAGGGGAGAGAGAGAGAGGAGGAGAGGGAGAGAGAATGGGATGGGAAGGGCGTTTTGAACGTTCTTCTGGGGAGGTCGACGTGTGGCTGACCATCTACACTGCCTTCTGTCACTGGGTATTATTGCACCGTGGAAAGTCCCAAAATGACCCTGGAGAAGTTACACTGGTAATTTTTTTATTAATTAACTATTTACACTGGTAATTATTTTTTAAAAAATGTAAGCCGCATCAATTGACTTTTGATTCCTTTTCTGAGGTTTCAAAGCATTAATTTTACTTTTTATGTTTTAGAGATTTATGCCCGCTAATCACCCAAACTCCTAGTGGCACAACCTTATATATTGATATGATGGCGCATGATTAGCATCGTGATAACATTTTTTTTTAAAAAAAATCATTAAATTTTAAAAATAATATTTATTAAAAAAATTCATTATTATTTTAGTAAATATTATTAGCTTTTGTTAGTTAGTTTGCCCATTCCGCCTTGACATGCATGCTAACAATTTAGTAACGTCATTTAAACGTTGCTTAATTTGAATCTCTTTATTTATGCGCATGAGTAGCATACATTTGTGTTTTTATTGGCTACCTAAAATATTTCTAAAAACCATTAATTTTTTTTAATATTCTTTATATTTATAAATTTATGAATATATTATTATATTATATCATTAAGTTTGATAATTTAATAGAACACGAGTTGCACCCTAAAATATATTTGATGATAAAATGATTTAATGAACGCCGCTTTACTTGATCTCCTCCAAATTGTAGGAATATTTATTTGTATAAAAAAAAGTGAAGCTAAATCAAATTTTGGATTGTTCAGATTCATCTTAATCATATAGATACCATAATTATAACAGCCTCATTTAAGCTTGAATGATGATACACATAAGTAAACTAATTCAAATCAAGCTAACTCATTTCGGCGAGCAAGCCAATATTTGAACCTAATGTATGTACAGGCAGAGCCTAAAATTATACATAAGAAAGTTGGCTCTCAATTTAAATGAACAGACTTAAACCAGCCTAGAGATTAACCCCAGAGATATTGAAAAGATTACATTTTTCTCTTTTTTTCCCATAATTTTATATTTGTAGCCTCTCTCTCTTTACCTTCGTTGTAATGATAGCTATTTTTGTGGATTATAACATTTTGTTATGGTTTTCTATTTTCACCTTTTGATAACATCCTAGTCATCAAAAGCCAAAAAAAAAAAAGCTTAGAAACATGGAGGCTATATCAATATTCTGTTTTCTGCTTATAGTTTCCACTTGCTGGCACTTGGTATTGGTTCTAATACGAGGCTCAGTTACAGTTCAGCACGCACAGGTTCAAAAGACCCTGGAGGTTGCTCTTGTAATTGCGGTGGCCATTTCCATCTCTTTGCAGCTATTCTTTCGGGAATCAACTCTTGGGAACTCGAGTTACAGCCTAAAGGAGGAGAAAAGGAGGCATAAGAGAAAGCGTGAGCTCTGACTACTTTTTACTGTGCCATCCTGGGGCAGTTAATCTGTTTTGGCACTACTCATCAGGTAAAAAGAACCTGGGCTTTCTGCGTGAGAAAGAGATTCTCTTTTAATTCCTCAATTTAGGATTGGATATATTTCAGTGTGTAGAGATCTGAAAGCAGTGCCAAAAACTGGACGGTAAAGAAGGATAATAAAATTAAACATAAATGAAGACAGTTGATCTTTATTTTATCGTACTTGTTGCATCTCCTTTGCATGAACATGCACTGCACCTTTTCTTCCCCACACATCCATGGAGAAGGGATTGGAGGTTTGGCAATGCACTGCACAGTGATTAGTTGATTATTATCAGTTTCTCTCTTTTAAGTTTTTGCCATGCTATCGATGAACTTTGATAAAATTACTGCATGCACTTCCATTCCTTCTACCAGTTACTCTCATTGTGGTCAATATGGAGTAGATACAAAAGCTCATGAACTGAAGCCATAGGAGTAGATAAGATAGCTATTATTCTATTCAAAGGAATGGAAGATCGGATGAATGACAAAATAGAGATCCATATAGTGATATCTTATAAACCACCAACATAATTCATATATATTTGAGCCTGAAGTAGTTCACACACTGAAAAAAAAACATTTTATTATTTGTTTGAGTTTTGATTTCCAGATTGGGGAGTGGTCCATACCCTAGAAAGCTAATTAATGTAGCTGAGTCATGATCATGTGGAGAGTAAGAAGGTTTTTTGGTCTTGTGTGGTATATGGAGTGAAAAGGGAGCATAAGATGAAAGATAGGCATGTCCTTTTTTTACCAAGATACGAGAGATTTGAACCAGTAACTAGTTTGAAATTTTGAAGATAGAAGCCCCTCGTGTAATGCTCGGAAATGCATTGGCCTAAGTTAATGACAAACAGCAATTTTATAGGAAATACCATTATTTCTAAAAGTTTCATTAAAAACCACCATTCTTTGGATTTCTCTGCTTAAAATTTTAAATGTGTTTTCCAATGGAATAAAATATTGATAAAGAAGCTCTTTGGGTTAGACGTGCTATGTTGGAAATTGACTGAGTTATCATGTATCCTTGGCCGAGACATTTAATGTAAACTGATGTTTATAAAATCGGGCTCCAATTGACAAATGTAGGTTTCCACGTATAATCTTACTATCTTCAATGGCATCATCTAATTCTGTCATGATGTAACATCTCCCTTGATTTAACTTGGTTTTATATTTAAATCAATGAAAAAATTTGAAACTATTGAACCCACGAATTAATTGACTAGCTATATAGGCTAAAATTCTTGCTCATGCACTCATGTGAATGGATGCTTTGATCCGCTCATGTTTTATCAATATGTTGAAGTTGCTAGTTAGCTTCTCTGTAAAATTTGTTAGCGGTTAAAGCTAAGGTTGCATTATGTGCGGCAATTAGGTCAAGTTAGGTCGGATACGAGGATTGGGTAAAAAAATGTTAATCTAAATTTGATCTATTTATTAAATGGATTAAAAATTCAGATCTAAATCCAATCTTTTATAAATAGATAACCTAATCTAATCCACATAACTCATTTACTAAATTGATCAAATCAAGTTAAATAGGTTATGTAAGTTTTGAAATTATTAAATTGATTTTAAATGAGTCTTAAATAAGTTGGGTCATGATCTGTCCGACTATTAAAAGAGTCAAAATTAGATCAAATAGATCATCATTTTGAACTTGAGCTCAACCCATTTACTACATAGGTCTGATTGAGCTATTTATGATTGGAAACCTATTTATGATTGGAAACCTATTTTGTCAAACCTAAATCTAATTAAAGCGGATTAATTGCAGGTCAGATTGGTAAATTAGGCAATAAATTACCACCCTAAGATTGCATTTAATTTTGCAATAAGGTGGAATAGCTATTTCTATTTCTCAAATTTAAATGTTATTTGATTGGAGTATGCCAATCACACAAATATTGTAGAGCATCTTGGATGTTATTTGATTGGAATGAATGGCTAAAAAAGAACAAATTATAAACTTAAATAAATAATCTATTTTGTTTTCTTCATGGGATAAAATTACTTGATCCTAGTTATATAAAGTTGTTCCAGATTAAAGAGGTTTAACCCTTGTTAACCACAATAAATTCATATGGTAAAAAGTTAAGCTCTTTAGCTGAATAACTTTTTATTCCATCACTTATCCCAAGTTATCCTCCAACTAATGCAGCCTAAAGGAAAGATATTACTAGATCAAACCATAGCTTTGCAGAATTAGTAGGATGTTGGTTAAAATTACCTACGGGACCCTTTTACAAAACACAAACAAATTTTTGGCATCTTTTTTTGGCTTGCAGTCTGACCACAATAATATGTAGGTTGATTCCATATGATTCAAACGAGACACAAGAGAACCTCGTCTCCCTCAATCCTTATCCATGTGTCATGCCTCACAACAATCCAAATTCTAGGTCCCTCCATGCAACATAAATAAAAAATATAAGTATATATGAAAAAACATTTAGCAAGCTGGAGATGAGGAGAGTTTGATGCAGTGGAGGGCAATGATGTCTTCATGCGAGCCCATATCCGTTATTCCAAAAGGTGACAGGGGTAATGACTTTACAAACCTACGTACTGCTGTGCTCTCCCGGTTAAATGGGGCACTCACCTAAGAAGATTACGGAAGGAAAGAGATGGAGAGAGAGAGAGAGGAGG
>KE504714.1:1426395-1436531 GCA_000441515.1 Elaeis oleifera | reverse complement strand
GATTGTTGTCTTTTTTTTTTTTTTTTTAGAGTTTCAAAAACTCCTCTCTGGATGCCCGCGGCTGTTCCACGAGCACTCCATGCGTACTCGCGGCCGTTCCATGAGCACTCCATGCGCCGCGGCCGTTCCACGGGCGCTCTGCATGCGGGCGGCCATTCCGTGAGCGCTCCGCACATAGGCGGCCATTCCGCGAGTCGTTCACGCACACGCAAATTTCACACGCGGCAAATTTGAGCATATAAAGGCCTCTATCCTTAATTTTTTTTGATCCATAGTTTTTTTTTATCCACCTCCGAAAGTTCTTTTTTCGTCTTTAAAAAAAAATTCTTTCAAAACACATTCACACACTCTCTCTCGCTCATTTTTTTTCATTTGATCATTTGGGCTAAGGATGAGTTTGATCGACGTCCGATCGAAATTGTTCCACCGACGGACGTTAGAATACTTACCTTCCGGGTTATATCTTGAAGGAGGGTGTGCGGCTCAAATTTTTGCACGAGAAGAGGCCGAAGTCTTCTTTAGGACAGTGGTTTAATCATCTTTCCGGTCAGATTCTTTTTTTTTGTTTGTCAGATTAATATATATTATTTCACACCAATATAAGAAAAAAAATCATATATATATATATAATTTCATATAATTTTTATATCAACTTCTTCTACCTAAGAAATTAGCTTAGCAGGAGGATTCAATGGTTCGACTTTAAAGTCATCTATCCCGGCAGCCATGAAATCTTTCTTGTCCTTATCGATCGAATTGGTGGTAACACTAACATTCTTTACACCAAAACTTCAACTAAGTTAAACTGGAGATCACTTAAGATTCACGCCATGGATACAGTAATTTCACCTTAGTGCATCTCACGGCCCCACGATAAAAATTAGTGGTTGTATGGACGACAGAGATTAGAGATGGTGTCCACATGGCGATGATCTAAGGTCTACGCATAACGATCCCATTAAAGCCTGGGTGCTGCTAGGCCCAGGGTAAAGTCTAAGGCCTAGCAGAACCGGCTTCGACCAGCCCAAGTTCCAAATATGCTGACGATTAAAGAACGAATGGATCAAAGATTGCAAGGTCCATCTTGCGTTTACTTGATCTTCCTTTTTTCTGGATGGAGATTGAATTCAAGTCAACCACTTTGCTAAAAGTCAACCAGTGCATGTATACCACATGTATGTATACCACTTGCGTTTTGTCACGTGTCACAGAGATCACAAACAATGAAAGCTTATAGAAAGTGTGATCTAATACATTATTGTGGCCAAGAGATTTCGAAGCTCATACGGATAGAGGACTTATTCCAACATGAATTATTATCCATTTTGACTGCGTGCATACTTTAATTTATATGTTTGCGATTGTTTTTTGGGCTTTGGTCCAAAATGCGCCTAGCTGATATGCTTGCGGTCTTTGGACCGTAGCTGGTACATTTGTAGCTGTCGGATCTTACGATTTGTTTTTGAACTTTGGTCCAAAAGATGCCTCTTGAAGAAGAGAAAGTCTCCTATCTCATATAAGATAAAATACTCCTGACTCACGATGTAGGACTAAACCCCCCACAATATATATGAATTTATATTCATTAAAAATAACAATACAAGTGTTAGCATTTGGCTTATGTGAGTTTTTATGAAGATATTACACGAGCATAGAAGAATGTGCATGTGCGTTTATATAAATATACATACGTTTGTGATCAAAATCATACCTATACCTACCGTCGGGTACTTGTGGGATGATATTATCCCTTGCACATAAGATAAGAAGAGAGGGGTTTGATTATGATTGGAGCCATTCTGGTAGGGTGATGTGGCCATAGATAGAAGGTTTTATATTTATCAAATTTTATATATTTCTTTGTCTAATGTATTATAAATAGTGCTGCATGATGGGTTTTGTATGAATTCTATATCAATCCAATGGTACCGGTCTCTGGATCATGGCAAAAAGAGTCGCTGCTCGGGCTTTTATCTACCAAATAATGTAGGTTAAATTTTGGGGCTTAACTACTACAAATTTTCAATGGTTCACATGGCATGAATGAGGCATACGGAATTTTGCTTTAATTTCTTAAAATAAGAAAAGAAATTAGTAATGTGACAGACACCCAAGAAAGAAAAAATTATGTTCTACACCACTTGCACCATGGTGCACCACATTAATTATAGTAACCAACTGTTCCTACAGTAATACATCAAGATGAGCATTGAAGAATGAGAACTATAGGAATAAGCAATTGTGATTGATGTGATATATACTATGATCCACTCATCCGAAAATTTAAAAAAAAAAAATTAGGTGGAGGTGATGTCTTGCACCTCTAATAGCCGGCCTATTTTGTTGGATGCCTAAGTCATTTCAAACGAAATTCCCACGAGGCATGAACTTGTAGCTAAACTCAAATTTTTTTGAAGTGATCTACATGTTGTGCACTTATTCCTAGGTTCATTGGATTCTACATTGTACTTTTAAGAATCTTTATTCATTTTGTTCCTCTAGATTATATTTTTTCAATTGGAGGTACTTCTTTTGACTTTATTCTGCTTCTTGTGGAGCTAATCCACCTTCCGTTAAACCACCCACATGAACTACTAAGAAAATATCAGTTCATAGCTTCCAACTTCTTTAAACGGGGGAGTTAATTAGTTATTAGGGCCGGCAATGGTGCGTACTTCTAAGTTCTAACTAAACAAACTAAGGCCAACGTGATGGTGGTTGATATATTACTATCAAAGCATTGATCCCACCATGTTAGGGGCCAAAACTAGTGGAATGTTCTGACGCCGACCATCCGATCGATATCGTGTGACTCCAACTAACACTAATCATTGTTCGGTAGGACCATGATCATTGAAGCAAAGAACGTGTGCTATTAAATAAACCACGCCTTGTAATATACTCTTAAAAGGGACCTAGTTCTACAGGGATGCCAGCTTGGGGACACCAAAGCTGTCCTTAGGTTGTCCCCCCAACTCAAAGAGTGAAGACAACACGGGAACTCCATCAATGATTTCCCTCAATTGTGGAGTTGACAACTGAGTATGAAAAAAAATGGATAAAGTAAGTGGTTGGCTTATGACTTCGGATAAGTATGGATGCATTATGTGCACAGTTTTTAGTTAGATAAGGTCTATTAACCTGGGGAAAGGCAACTCAAACTTTCTGCCATAACTCACGGTAGTAGAGTAAATTATATCTTACACCATATGCAGCAACATAGCTGTGTGCCGCACTAATGAACATTTTTTCATTTTATAGGCTAATCACCGTGATGAGTGTATGATGAATAGGATCCATTGGAAAAGTTGAGATGACTGATATGGTTCATGACCATATCATACATAAAGTGTGGAATATAATTTCTCCAAGATCCTTCTCTTATTATTAAAACTATATTTGGTTGAACAATTGCCTTGGAGGATTGTTCGATAACAAATATTAGGTATTTGTATGGGTCACTAATTTATGGTTTATACAACAAATATTATAAATTTGTGATTTAAATTATCATAAATATTAGGTGTTTATGTCGATTCTTACAGAATTCTCTCTTTTCTCTGCAATAAACAAGAACAGAATAGTAGAGGTGCATTGAAAAGGAAGCAGCTCATTGCCAGCTCAAAATTAAAACTTATAAAATGCACTGAACCGTTGGCAGTTATTTCACACAATTAATAGCTTCATTACGGCTACCTTTACCCCAATTTTTTTTGTGGTGCACTCTCCTTACTCTATTGGACCCAAGCAACCTACTCCAGATTCCCCTGGTAAGACATTCTTGCATTCGTAATGAGGGCAATCGAAATGCAAGTTGTGTGGTAGACATCATGATCTTCAAAAAAAAAAGAAGAGAGTTAATAGCACAATTAATTACCAGAACAAACAGATTGAGAAAGGAAAAAGATAATTTTTTTATTTAAAAGGCCAATTAATATTTTTGATAAAAAAATCTATCATAAGATAAAATAATCACTTTATCTCAACTTTCCTACGAATTGAGGGCTCACATGGGCCTTTTCGCTCACCAAACCTCAATAATAGGAGATATATCATGTTGGAGAATTTATGCAACTATTTTAGTTAACTTATCTTTTGGTAAACATTGATTTCCTTTTTTCACATGGCAAGAAAATCTTAAATCTGTGTTTTATAGCCATGCAAACCTTAAAGCATGAAATTACTTATGAATTCTCAAGCTAGAAATTAAGATAATAATCATCATAAATAACCTAGCCATCCAATTAAACAAATATTTGAGAAATAATTTACTTTAAAATGCATGCATCTAGGGCATAATTGTCATCGAAAATGATACAGAAATGGATAAAGTTAATATCGCATGCATCAAACATTTATTTTATCTCTTTTAGTATGAAACTTAATGAAATGGAGAGAAAAAGCAAACAAAATATGCTTGCACAAGGTTGGCGCGCACAAAAGGATCGGTGCTCGTTTCATGTGAAAGAAGGATTTATCTTCGTTCATACAAGTCTGCTGTTTGATCATCATTGGTCATTTTAAAACCTATGCGGGTAGATGAATTTGAGAACTCTATCGTGGGTGATTCAACAATGGATTTGCACAAAGAAAATTGAATCCTTCTTTCACATGAACGATACAATTCAAATGCAACGCAAATAGTCTACTTTTGAAATTAAACTAGAATTACTCGTGGGAACATCAAATGGAACACTTATAAAACAAGCAACATAGGAATTTCAAATGCTTCATGGGGACGTTATACATCCAACTAAACGAGGAAGACCATTGTGCCATAGTTTGTCCTAGTCACATATAATGTGCTTCTAATGGCTTTATGGGCTCTACCTGCATTGCTTAAAATTTAGTAAAATCTGGTAGATGAAGTCATGATTTCCTTATAACAATCACCTCCCATGCATGGTCCCACCTCCTTTTTTTTTCCACCTATCAAACTTTGTATCAAAACTGAAAGGAACCCACCATCAACGTTAAGTTAGGTCTGGCCGATAAGACCAGTCCTGACTGCAAACACACACAGATCTCTTGCGTGTGATGGAACCACACCCAGACCCTTTTCCCACTACACGACAATCCTCAAAGCTGTGCCATGCGTGTTCCTCACGTTACATGCTTCCGATCCCCTCTACCAATACTTGCATCAGAGATGGTATGCTGCATCTTAATCGCCCGACATCTGTACTTTGTAGCAAGCACACGAATGTTGAGTACAACTGTTGCATAAAGAAGTCGTTGGCAGGATTTTTCTTGCACCTGGACTCGGAGATAAGTCGCGGTTGTACCCCACACATGCACGACGTCCGGCTTTGCCCTTGGCGACGTAAGGGCACGGCTCGCCACCTGAGTCGGGGCCGTAAAAGTCCCCGTCTGATTATACGTGGCAGAAAATTAGTGGCTCACAAATCGCTCTCCTACAGCGAGTTTTTATTTTTAGTCCCATATTTATATCATACAAAAAGGAAAGCCCGGCTGTTCTGACACCGAGTTTGCGTGTCTCAGGAGAATCGAAAACCCTCTCAGACGAGATATTTTTCGTATTTTTTTTATTTCTTTTTTTAATTCCAATTTCCATGTCCGCTGGCTTATATTATTATTATATTATTATTAATATTAATTTTTATGTTAAAATAAAACGTTGCATGGAGATGAGAGCGCGGCCGTTTTATATATAGTGGCGGTCTTGCCCACAGAGACGCCCTCGTATCGGGTCCTCCGCCACCGGGATCTGGGACTCCGCCTCCGCCTGTGTCGCCTCCCCTCGCCGGCACGTACCATGCTTCGCCTCATCGCCAGGTATCAGGAGGCTTCTCTTTCCTTTATCTTGTGATATTTTCACACGCTGCTTCTTATGCTTCCAAGCATCCTATGATATCCTTGGCCTGTTGATGAAAAGTTCTCACTTCTGAGTTCTCATTATATTTTATGGCCAGGGTACCATGAAATTGGTGTAAATTGGTGGGATTATTGGATGAAACACATATATGGATCCCAGCTTTCTTTAATATTTTCTCTTTATCATGGTTATTTTTTGGTTGAATTATTATGGTCCTTTTTTTTTATTGAAGAAGGAATGGTGGTGGTTTTGGTGATGGGAGCAGGAGGGTGGTGACAGGAAGAGCCGTTGGCTACCGAGAGAGGCGGGTCGGATTCTCGTCGACGGCGCCGTCGTGGCGGGGAGGTGAGAGTCTCCGTCTCCTTATCTGGTTTGTGGGGTAAACGGGCACGCGTCAGCATATAAAGCACAGAGGGACTTCATATAAATTTCGAAATATTTTGTGGAATATATGTTGAGATTGCCACTAATTTAACAGTGAAATATTTGCCACTAATAATAATATTTGCTATTGGTAATATTATTACTGCATCACATTAGCAACAAGACAACCTTACAACATGGTGATTAGATAATCCAAATTGGAACTCTTGTTTTGTAATTTTAGAGTTTGTTAAAATATCACTGCAACCTAGCATGATCTTGATATAATTATTATATATCTTGATGTGATTATCTTTATGTAAGGCAGGCTAGGACTACAGCAAGTGTTACTGTCAAATAGCTTCCAGCATCGTGTTGCTTCTTTTTAAGTGGCACCTAACACATGCATTCCTTGATATATGTGCCACATGGATGGAGAAAACCCATGAAGAAGACACTATGGCATGTATATATAAACATTTAGACTCACCAATATGCTTGTATAATTACCATTTTAGAATGGTAACCTCGGTTTGTGCTAAGCATTATATGAGATTGATGATAATGAAATGATACAGAAAATGCCGACAACTTCGTCGCAGTCGACTAATTTCATGAGGCTCATGAACAAGCAAGCAACATCCATGAATCTATCATTGCTATTCATACAATTCTAGATGTTTTGTGGCAGGCTGGATGGAAAGATTGCTCTGATAACCGGTGGAGCAAGTGGGCTGGGAAAGGCCACAGCCCATGAATTCATTAAAGAGGGAGCCACTGTCATCCTTGCCGACGTAGACTCACAATTGGGCCCCAAGCAGCTGAAGAGCTCGGTCCACAAGCCCAATTTGTCCCATGCGATGTGAGTGTCGAGCAGCTGGTGGCTGATGCAGTAGACTTCACTGTGACCAGCCATGGCCGGCTCGACATCATGTACAACAATGCCGGCGTCGTCGGGTCGATAGAGAGGTCTGATATTTCCGAGCTAGACCTAGACCACTTCGACAGGGTCATGAATGTTAATGTGCGTGGAACCCTAGCCGGAATCAAGCATGCTACCCGGGTCATGGGCCCTCTTGGGTCAGGCTCAATCATTTGCACTGCAAGCATAAGTGGTCTCATGGGGGGCCTCGGCACACACCCATATAGCATCTCTAAGTTGTCGGTGGCCGGAATTGTGAAGTTGGCAGCCAGCGAATTGTGTCGCAAGGGAATCCGGTTGAACTGCATCTCACCCTTTGCAATTCCTACACCACTGGTGATGCATCAATTCTCACAGATCTATAAAGGAGTAGAAAGGGAAAGGATCATAGAGATAATTGATAGTTTAGGGCAGCTTAAGGGAGCTAAATGCCAGGAGATCGACATCGCAAAGGCGGCCGTCTATCTAGCATCAGATGATGCCAAGTATGTTTCAGGCCACAATCTGGTGGTTGATGGAGGGTTCACCACATTCAAGCACCTTACCTTACCCATCCCTGATGAAGTGGTTTAATGTAATTTGTTTGAGATTAGGCCATGTGGGTGACAAATGCATCTCTTTGTACGATAAAAATCTGAGAGATTAGCTTGTTGCAGCTTGTGTTTGGTTGTTCCAATTCCAGAAGAATGACTAGAGACCATGATGTCTCATATCAAAACATAAAAGTCTTCTCGAATCATAAGGTGAATATCTATTGGTGTACGTATGTTGCGAGTTCTAGGGTGGTGCTAAGATTGGAGGAATACCTGCCCCGTGAAGCTTGTGCTATAGCATACCTACGGCATCTTATAGAAGCCTTGTTAGTAAAGAAACAACCCTGGGTGTAACCATAAGGTAACGAGTAGGATATGAATAGTCTCTCCGTTCATTGAAATTGAATTAGTATTTTGAATTTACTAGCATCTCTCAGAGTATAAAAATAAACATCCAAAGGAGCAAGTTTGGCTCCATCCTAGTAAAAGACCTTTAGTAGGGTGTTTGGTGGCAGAATGGATGCTTACCAAAAGCCTACAGATTGTGGGACTTAGGATAGCCAAGCCAATACCATCCAACTTGAGAGGTGGGCACATCAATACCACCTTGATTCTCCTTGTCCCCCTTTACATCCAAGCTCAACCTCAGATCACTCAGAGAAGAGGGGGATGGGATGGCATTGGCAAGAGGAAGGTGCAGAGTTCCTTTCTTTCTTTCTTTCTTTTTTTTAGGCTGAATCGGAGGTAGCGATTTGAGCAGCAGCAACAAACTGTTCTGTCTACACAAATTTCGAAATGCAATTTGAGCAGCAGAAGTAAATGATGGATTTCTTTTTTAAAATGATAAGCTTATGATAAGTTTATCATTCACATATCCAGGATAAATTTGTGATACTTTCTGGACAGAGAAACTCAAACTTAATGCAAGTTTTGCCAAATGACCTCTAATTTTGGATAGGGGTGCAAATGAGTTCGGTCAGATCGGATTATAAGTGATTCCGATTCAATTCAATTTTTTGATCGGATCTGAATATTGGACTCAAACTCAATCCCATAGAAAATCGGATCGAATCGAATCTATGATCAAATTTCTTGATCCAACAGGTCATTTGAATCAGATTGAAGCCATGTATAACCTAGCCCCGATTGATAAATACGGATTCGATTCGGTTCTGGATCTGAATTGATTTGGATTGGGATTATAAATAATAATATCAACAAATAGAAGGTCTATAAGCAATTTTATTTGCACAACTATCGGACTTAACTAATATTTTGATCTTAATGCATGAGACTATTAGAGGCCCCATATCCTGTGCTTTCATCATCCAAGAATCCAAAAAGTCTACTCATATTTCATCAAATCATTGGACAAGGGAGGATAGATTAATCCTTTATCAAATCATCGGATTCAGATCGGGTTGAATCGAATCATTTATCTTAAGATCTAAATCAATCTAAAAGTCTTCATGGATCTGATCGAATTGGATCAGATTAAAATTCAGTAAATCTAGATTCAATCCAAAAAATGAAATAGGTTCAATTTTAAAATCTAATCTAGATTCATAGATTTTTAAAATAATTTGAATCTGATCTATATGGATGAGATTGGATCAAATCATGATGGGTCAATCCAATCTATTTACAGCTTTAGTTTAGATGGGTGGAAAGGTTTTTTTATTTAACCTCCTTTCCTGTGGTTGTTTGTTATTCGTACCCAAGCTCCTGTATCCACAAGGATGGCCCTCTTTTTTAACCTCCTTACCGGTGGTAGTTTTTTTTTTTTTTTTTGGGGTAACACTTTCCAGTGGTAGTTTGTTATTCGTACCAAAGCTCTTATATCCACAATGTCGGGCTCTATGTCATTTCCTAGTTTCTTAATACCAAAGGTGGCGGACAGTCTATGTTGGTTCTGTTTTTTAGTCTGTTGATTCTCGTTATCATCAAAATCCTGGAGTTGATAATTAGATTAGACTAACCTTTTTTTTTTGTTCCATAGGTTCTAGCCATAGAATTTGGCCTGGATATGCTATTTATCAGAATCTAATATCCATGATTTTTTTAGAGATTTCACTTTGATTCACGACTAAAATCGGATTTGAATATCAAGAAAGAGCAAAATTAGATTTTGGTGATCGAAAGGGTATTCTTATTTGCTCTTGAAATAGAATAAAAATGGACTCTCAATAAATTGACTGACATAAAAATTATTTATTTTATTTTATTTTAAAATTTATTTTTAAACTCTTATTCTACTTTGATTAGCATTCATTTTTCTACCCACGCATTTTGGCTGCAAGGTCATGCATTACCTCATTTATACCATTAGTTAAATATCACGTTAGCTGCCTTGAGATGCATCAAATCATGAGATTAGTGCAAGAGTTTACACGTGTTCAACACTTCTAAAATCAACTTAATTCAGCTCTCTCTCTCTCTCTCTCTCTCTCTCTCTATATATATATATATATATATATATATA
>KE504714.1:1388404-1414158 GCA_000441515.1 Elaeis oleifera | reverse complement strand
TTCTAATTACATTAATTTCAAGATAATTATTTTCTAAATCAAAACAACGCTTCTTCTTTTATTTTGCAATCTCAACTTAGCCCAAAGTCCCTGAGGATACGATCTCGACTCATCCTACCTATGTAGTGAGTAGAGTTATTTTTGGTACTATCAACGACTACGCACCACATTCAGTTTAAAGAATGTTGGAGCTATTTATCAACGATTAATCAATAAACTATTCAAAGCACAAATCGGGTGAAATATGAAAGTCTACGTGGATGATATGCTGGCGAAAAATCTTCAAACTTTTGATCATATTCGAGATTTTAAAGAAGCCTTCAGCACACTTCGACGACATCAGATGAAATTAAATCCAACTAAGTATATATTCTGAGTAACTTCCAGAAAATTCTTCGAATTTTTTATATCACAATGAGGAATTAAAGTCAATCCCAAAAAAATAAAGGCTATCATCAATATGAAATATTCAAGTTTCAAAAAGAATACAACAACTTAACGGAAGGATCGCCGTACTTAGCCGATTTATCTCAAGATCGGTAGAAAGATGTTTGCCCTTCTTCAAGACCTTAAGACAAACAAAAGACTTCTCATAGTCGGACGAGTGTCAACAATCCTTCGAAGATCTAAAACGACATCTAGCATCTCTATCACTACTTACAAATTGAAGGTGGGAGAAATTTTATATCTTTATCTGGCAACTTCGACGGAGGCAATTAGTTTGGTATTCGTCCAGGAAGATAAAAATCAAATTCAACGACCTATTTACTATACCAGCAAAGTGCTTCATAATGCCAAAATAAGATATTCAAAGATAGAGAAGATGATCTATGCTCTCATCATATCATCCCAACAACTTCGCCTATACTTCTAAGGACATCCCATTATTGTCTTGACAGATCAGCTGTTGAAGGTGATTTTATACCGACCTAATACTTCAGGTCGAATGACAAAGTGGATAATAAAATTCAGCGAGTTTGATATTCAATATCGTTCATATTCATCGATGAAGACACAAGTTTTGATGGATTTTATCGCCGAGTGTACTATACTGACAATAATCCTGAGGATAAATCCAACAATAATGTAAAGCAAGTTGAAATTTTGAGTCTGACTTAACACCAATGTGGGTGATACATATTGATGGAGCATTCAACGCACAAGACAGTGGAGCCGGCCTCATCCTCACCAACTCCGAAGTGATTGTAACCGAATATGCCCTTCGATTTAATTTTAAATCTTTAAATAATCAAGCTGAGTATGAAGCTCTCCTAACCGGCTTGAAGATTACCAAAGAGCTTGACATTGACAACCTGAAGGTCTTCACTGACTCACAGTTGATTACCAGACAAGTTAAGGATGAGTTTGAAGCCCGAGATCCCGTTATGATGAAGTATCTTCAGAAAGTGAAAGATCTTACATCAACTTTAAAATATTTTGAGATTTCTTACATTTCAAGAACAAAAATACTCGAGCCGACATACTTTCTCGACTTGCAATAACTTCATTCAACTCGCTAGGTCGGACATTCATCGAATACCTTGAACAGTCGAGCATTAATAAAGTTGAAAAAATACTACAAGTCAATGATGAGCCAAGCTGGATGGATCCGATCATCCAGTACTTGACTGATAAAACTCTACCTACAGATCCTTCAGAAGTCAAACAACTTAGGTGGATGGCCTCACAATATATTTTGATGAATGAATAACTTTATAAAAGATCATTCTCTCTTCTCTTACTGAAGTGTTTGAGACCAATAGATACCGACTATATACTCCTAGAAGTTCATAAAGAGATTTGTGAAAATCACTTGGGGGATAAATTTTTGGCTTATAGAGTTTTACGACAAGAATATTATTGGCCCACCATGAAGAAAGATATAGCTGAACTAGTTCGAAGATGTGAACCATATCAGAAGTATGCAAATATACAACATCAATCGGTCAGTCAGTTAATATCAATTGTTGCACTATGGCCATTCACATAATAGAAAATCGACATACTCGATCCTTTCTCTCTAGTATCTGATCAGAAAAAATTCATAGTGGTTACCAGTGATTACTTCACCAAATAGGTGGAAGCTGAAATTTTAGCACAAATCACTAAAGTAAAATGAAAGACTTTATTCAGAAGTTAATCATATGTAGATTCAGTTTACCACATACTATCATCACTGACAATAGTCAACAATTCGATAATCAAAATTTTAAAGAATTCTGTGCGAAATTTTATATTACGCACAAACTCACATCAGTCGGCCATTCACAATCTAACGGTAAGGTGGAGGTAACCAACCGAACAATCCTACATGGTCTCAAGACAAGACTGAATGAAGTTAAAGGTCTCTGGGTGGAAGAACTGTATCTGATCTTATGAGCATATCAGACAACTCCTCGCATACCAACGGAAGAATCGTCGTTCAATCTGACCTATGGAACAAAAGTGATGATTTCACTTGAGATCGGATTACCATCAGCAAGAGTGGAACAGTATAATGCATCGATTTAGACTTACTTCTGAAAGTCCGGCAGCAAGCTCAAGTTCGGATGGCTGCATATCGACAAAGAGTAGTCCGATATTATAATACAAAAGTTAAGCCGAAGATCTTCTGTACATGAGATCTATTCCTAAGAAAAGCAGAAGTTTCAAAATCTCTAGATCAAAAAAATTATCTCTAAATTGGAAAGGATCCTACAGAATAATTGAGACACTTCGACCGGGTGCATATCGGCTAGAAATTCTTGATGGAACAACTATTTCTCTCACTTGAAATACCATAATTTGAAGATGTATTATCAATAAAGTTGTTCACATATATAATATTCAAATAAAATATTAAAATTTAGAATCGTGAAAGCCTCGATCGACTATATCTACAGAATGATATTAAATCGATAAACAATCAATCATTTTATCGACTACATCTGGGTTTTCCAATATAAAAATCGACTGACGGACTGTATCTCGATTTTTCACTATAAAAATCGACTCTAATCGAATAACTACTTATGCTGACTTAGTTTTAACTAAATAGAATATTATATCGATTCAACTTTGATCGAGTCAAAAATACATCGATTTGACTATGATCAATCGAAAGATATTTAGCTTACCACCGTCTATCAAATATCTAAACATACCGACTTGATTTTGATCAGTCAAAGAATATTCGGCTGATCATCGTCTATCTAAATACCTAAAAGTTATACAAATATGTCAACTGACATTCGACTAACAGATAAATTCTACTATAATTATTACTGGATGTCCAACTCACCGATGGATAATCAGTTGTCTGACTATGATTCCACATCATTGAAATATAAATATAAAAGAGATTCTGTACTTAAAAAATTTTCATTTCATTCATTGAAGAGAATGTTACAAATTAGACCCAAGATCCGATTACAAATTTGTCTAATTACAAAAAAAAGAAAATATTATATCGATCACCAGTCGGTTTCTTCATCATCTTGCTCTGACATAGCTTCGGTAATTGGAGCAGGTCCTAGTGCAGTCGGTTATCTCCTTCAGCTGGCGTGACACCCTCTTCAGCAGTCTCTTATCCCAAACTAGGAGGAACGATGCTGCTCAAGTCTAAGTTCGGATATAATTTTTCAACCGCATCTTGATTGTCTTCATATCCGACATAGTAGGAGACGAATCCACTCTCAAGAATCTCCTCCTTGAATTCTTCTGAATACTTGAAGTTCTCAATAGCCAGACTTAAGGTGCCTTTCGCCGACTCAGCTTCATCCTTCGCATAGGCCGACTCAGCATTGGCCAGTGCCAACCTCTCCATGGTGGTTCGATGCCTTTCACTCTCTGCTTCCAGCTCCTCAATACATCCATCCCTCTCTCTTTGGAGCTGACTGATGGAGTGCTTCTTACTCTTGATTCGAGATTCAAAAGATATGATGTTCTGACGAGCTGACTTAAGCTCGACTTTGGAGGATTGTAGGTCGGCCGTCATATGGGAGATTTTTTTCTGAAGCTTCTTCTTCCATTCAGTTACCGCCTGAAGTTGTTCGACAATAGAAATTTTTTGACAGTGACGGCCGCCACCTTATCCAACCACGCCTAATGTAGGTCGATGATTTTTCGATATCCACTCTCTAAATCGTGCATATCGTGCACCAATTGAAAAGTCAAGTCAAAATCAAAAAAAATGTTGGAAAATTACCTGAAGTATCGTCGGGTAGGAGGAAAATATTTCTGTGACTCTATCCGATTTCTTCTGTTCTCCCTATTTGTCGGGAGAAGTGCAATCTCAATGAGTCGCCTGGCCAATGATGGATTGGCTAGGGCTGACTTACCGGCAAAAATTCTGATGTCGAAGAGAATGGGGAGGCCCGCAAACGACCCATCGTCGGCAGAAGTAGTCGGTGCCTTCCCCCAGTCTCCAGTCGATTGTCGTGCACTAGAGACCACCGTGAAGTCAGTGCTTGACTGCATCTGAGACTGTTTTACTGGAGGAACAGTCGGCGCAGCAGCAGATTGCTCAGGTTCGATCGCGACTTCTGATTTGGTCCAAATCCCCATTGATGGAGTTGCTGATGGTTCTACCACAGCTTCTTCATCTCTCGCCATCTCGACTCCGACAAACGATGCTTCTGTTGAAGAAAGCATTGTCGGGGCCGACAATGCTAAGACCGACTCAAAGGCTGTCTCCAACAGAACGTCAGGTTCCCTTGCCGATACTGATGGAGTATCAATCCGACTCTTTCTCGACGGTTGAAAAGGTCCAGCATCGGTCGTTGCCCTCTTGTTGACAGCATATGAGCAGATATCAGCAGCTGAAATTTGTGCCCTCATTCGCATAGCTGCAATCAAAAAAAATAAAGTTAGTTCAAAATTTAAAATAAATAAAGAAAAAGTGAAGTGACCGACTATGTTATACCTAAGAAAGTTACTAAATAAAGTCCGACATCATAGAGAGCTTGTTCGATCATCAGCTCTCACTGTGGTGGAACTTTCATATCTTTTAATCGAAGAAAATCTTCCTGGTCGGTAGAATCCACCCGACAATTCTCGTTGGGGCCAGTTCTCAGATCACCCAACACGAAGGAAAGCCCCAGGGAGATGAAAAAAAGTAAAGAAAAATTGGTTCTTCCATCCATGAATGGATGATGAAAGATCGAAGATAAAAGAAATATCCTTTTTGGATTGAAAAACCACCAACCCTTAGCCTTAGGGTGAGGATGGAGAACAAAGAAAGTTCGAAATAAAGAAGGATGAGGATCAGTCAAAATAAGATGACATAACAAAACAAAACTAATAATCAACCAGATAGAGTTCGGAGCTAGCTGAGTAGGACAGAGACCGTAATAGTCAAGAAGATTCAAAACGAACTCCGAAATTAAAAATTGAAGATTGGTCCGAAGGTCCTCGATATAAAACGCAACATAGCTTGGAGGAGGAGAATTCACCTGACCATCCAAATTAGGAGCGAAAAGCTGATATTGCTTCAGGATACAGTACTATTTTCGGAGCCGTTCAATATTGGGCCCAGATAAGGAAGAGACTTCTGTCTCAGGACCCGAAAAAAATCATCGATCGAATTTTTCGACCGACTATCTCGAGAGGATGAGGCCTTCTTACTTGCCATTGAAAATGAGAACTAGAAGAAAAAAAAACCCTAAGAGGTAAGGGAAACTCGATCTGGAGCTAAAGATGACGGATGATGCAAGGAAGAAGAAAACTCAGAAAGCTCCTAACACTGGAGTAGAAGCTTCTGTCGCAGGGAGAGTGACGAATGCAAAAGTAAAGTCCAAATGAAAGCAATTATATATATATATGACCCTTCAACAGTCCAGATAAAGTCACTCAAATCAGGATCTCCTCAAATATCGATATGTGGATACATCAAGACCAACCATTGATCAGACGGTTCGACGTACCTACTCCCAGATCACGTCCCCTCATCATTATCTGCGTGAACAGCACAGAGCCAATGACATCCAGACCTGTGGCTAAAATCTACTAGTTAGAATCAAATCATCCAGATTCTTTAGACGTCGAATTATCTTCCCACAACGACATCTCAATGATGATTTCATAGTTATCGAAATAACAAAAGAGCTGGAGACCTCTCGTATTTCAAAAAATCATTAATGCCTGCAATTGAATCGGGGCTCGAAACAGCACGTGATAACTTCTTTCATCCAACGTGATAGACCACGTGACGACATGCACGTCAGACTACCTTAGACTTGAGAGTGGGGGGCAACTGTTGAGACAATTAACCAACCCCGATTCTAACTCTAAATCAATCTTATGGATGCAAAATGCTGACTAATAATCAGTTGGCCGACTTACAGTCCGCTACCCTTAGCCATCGATAGACTTAGCCATGATAACTTGGCTAATCTTAGATCAATAACCATCGGCATATTAGAGTTACCGATCGATGTTCATTCAGATCTTCATGACTACTACTGACATACTATCGACGTACCATTATTACCGATATATAGTCAGTTTATCTGAAACTACCAGCGCAGAAAGCACATAATGGCTAAAACATGATCAATGATGGATATAACCATCCATCCCACGATCACGTAATACCGGAACGTATGGGACCCATATGTCTAACCGTTAAGGACGGTTACCAACTACTCGTCTATAAAAGGAGGTAAATGAACAGTATTTGGTAGGATACTTTTGGGTTGAGACTTTGTTACTTTCAAAATTTTATCTGCTGTTCATCACTTTCCACTGATTTAAGCATCAGAGGATCCTCGTCGGACACAACTCCGGTCAGTGCGGACTTCTTTTGCAGGTACTCTTTTCTGACGATGGACGCAACAGGAGATTGACCGCAACAACATAAAATTTATATTTCTATATCAACAAACCATTTTAGTTTATTAATTACTGATGAGCTCTCCACTTCTGTTAAAAAAATGATGATTTATAGTTTTCTCTCTTCTAATATATATTAGTATGAGACTCGCGCTATTGGTGGGCCTTAGTAAATAGAAGGCAAAATCAAAAAAATCTTCAATTTTCGGTGCTTTTAGAATATTTGTCCAACTTGTATAGATATCAAAAAAATTATTAAAAATGTGATCAAATTATAAATATTTTATCAAAAAAGATAAGAAATATAATGGCAAAATGTCTTGAACATAATTTTTTCATGGGCAACATTGTTGGTGGCTCCTTATATGGATAATAAAAATTATTTATGTTTCTTCCTTCGAAATAAATTTTAGATAATTAAAATATATTATCGTTCTACACTAAATGTTCTTTATAAGGGAGTAATTTTTTGAAAAAGTTCACGCAGAGAAATTTTAATTAAATTCATTTCTACAATGATAATAAATTATTGAATTAGTATTACAATAGCGTATTGCACCTAATTTTATAAAAATAAAATTAAACAAATCATAAATAATAATAAAAAAACACATGCACAATTAAATTAAATCAAATCCTATATATATGCATATGTATATATGTACATATCTATGTATATATGTATGTATGTATATATGTATAAATACATACCTCTTATAAATACATACCTAACACAAAACCCAAACCATCATTTATTATCTTAATTAATTTTTAAATTCATTGACAATATGTATATCCTCTAGGCTATTATATATAAATATCCAACATACAATCAAACAAAAAAAAAAACAATGATAGTTCACTTATACCAAATTATGAGGACATCTGCATAGAAATCAATTTAAATTAATTCTTCATATATTTTTATACAGCTATCCGTATATTTCTTTATATTCCATCGATTTTATGCACCCCGACACGTACTTTTATTATGCATCTATCTTTTAAAATTCTAACCAATCTCTTTACTCATTTATCAATCACCGCCACTTCCCAACTCTCCTCTCTTCTCCAGCTCTCTCTTAATCACTGGTCTTTGCTCTACTCACCTCATCAGCGTCGCTCCCCCAATCCCCTCTCCTCTCTAGCTGTCTCCCGAGCACCACCCTTTTCCTCACTTACCCCACCACCACCCCTTCGTTAACCCTCTCGCCTCTTTGACTTTCTCCAGACCACTACCCTTTTCCCAACCTGCCCCATCACTGCCACTTCTACAACCCTCTCTTCTCTCTCTATCATCAGAGCCAACGTCCCAAAGATGAGCATCATCCAGCAAGCCATCACAATGGTTCGGTTCCTCCTTTCTTGCCTCCTCTAGCATAGAGACATTGACGGTCTATTTCGAGGTAAGAATCAGATATTTTCATCTTCTCAATTTTATTTTCTCGGCTCCCTCATTAACAATTTTTTTTTATTTCCTCTTCCATTATCCTTCTTCTCTCTACTCCACCCTCCTTTTTCATTTGTCTTCTCCACTGTAAGCCTCTCCACTATCCATCCTAATCTTAATCTACAATCTTATTGTGATGCCTTAGCTCTAACCTTAATCCTGAGATCGATCCGAACTATTTTTTTTCTATTTTGATCGTTTTCTCCAATCCAAACTCCCCATGGCTGAAACCCTAATCCTAACCTGCAACGGTGACCCTAATCCTGACCTGACCCTAATCCTAACCATAATATTAACCCAATCTACAATCCTGATCCCTCACCTAACCCTGACCCTCACCTGACCTAATCTGACCCAAACCCTGACCCAATCACTAATCCTAATCCTAACCCTAACCGTAACTCTAATCCAAACTCTAACATAAACCCTAACCCTAATACAAACCTAATCTACAATCTTGATCCCTGAACTGATCCGACCTTGATCTGACCCGACCTTGACTTGTCCCTGACTTGACCCAGACACTAATCCTAGTGCTCACCCTAACCTAATTCACCCCATCCCACAATCCCTAACCTAATGTCGGAAACCTATAAAGTAATAACATATATCACAAAAGGCTGTGGCCTTTTTAATGGAGTGGATGGCTGCCCAAGGCGAGCAGCAACCCTTCATGCCCAATGTTGGCTCCACCACCTGAACTCCCGATCTTTATATGCACAAATTATCTCTAAATCATAAAAAAATTATAATATAAAGAAAGGATATAAATCACTAGAGGTGCAAATGGTCAAAGATCTCTCATCAGATGATGCATCCCAAGTGACAGAAAATTGCAGCAAACCTGCAACAATCTCCCAAACATTTCATGAGTCCCCAAAAAAAAAAATCTATCACATACCTACATCGATGTATCCTTCTCAAATGATGTACCACGAGAGTTGAAATATTATGAAAACCTAACAGCAACCCCCAACATCTAATGAGAATATCAGAATCCTACCAAAGTAGAGGCAACCGAGAAGCAATGTAGGATCAGATCGGCTGCCAAGCTTCCTTAAAAAGAGAACCAACCAATCCTCTCTCCTATCTATGGCCATATCGATATGACCATACCATGCTCCTTAAAATTGACAGGTCACTATTGATTCATGTCCCTCATTATCGGACAAATAAAGCTACAACCACTACTAAAATCCCTTTTGATCGTCATCTTTTTTAATCTGATCCCATACATCCACACCATCCATATAATGACACCTCACTGCCCTCCTAAACCAACATTATACTCTTCTTTAATAACCCTTTAACCCTATGCTAAACAGGCCAAAAACACAGTCATCTGCCCCATTCCTCTCTGTTTTTTTTTTTTGTGCATGCGCCTCTCATCTGGTAGAAAATGGCATGAGAGAGGAGAGCTTCTGCACACCCAGCCGTCCAATCCAGACCTTGCCTATGTGCATCTCTCTTGTGATAGGGAAAGAGATGGGAGAGTAAAGCGAGCCGCCGCAGCATCTCTGACCCATTCAATCTAGGTGACTGTCTTTTTTTCAGACAGAATATAATTTTTTTGCTATATGCTAGGTGCACACCATCTGTCCCTCTGGTTATGCAACACATGGAATTATGGATAAGGGATACTTGTCGTACTGAGAATACCGTGGCCTCAACTTTAATGTATTGTATATATTGGAGAATAGAGACTATTGTCAACATGCATCTCAGTTTTCAGAATTGATATTGTTAAGAAAATTATATCCTTTTTTCATAACAATTCTATGACAAACTCTATGATATCAATTCATATACCTAACGTGACGCCAAAAATCCTTTAATCTTTAAAACCTCCCTGGATATATAGCAAAAAAATAGTATCTAGAAGCAATTGGTATGTTCCTTTAACCAGACTATACCTCACTTATAGAATCGGAGGAGATATTTATCGACCTCAACCATTGTAATAATTCATGTGAATGTGTGTTTAATCCTGCATCGGATATGTATTGGATAGATATTAGGTTACAGAGCTAAAGAATCTAAATAATATTTTTAACTAGCTTTTGAAATAAATTCTTAAATTGTTGCAAATGAAATTAATAAAATTAGATCTAGTCCACGATCTATGTGGGCTAGAATATATTTCAGCATAGGTCTATTTGGATTGACTATAGATCGATTTTGTTGTTTATATTTACATTTGAATGAATTTGGATTTTTAGTTTGAGTAGATTTTAAGTATTTATAAAGGTCCTAAGAATTTAAATAATATCTTTCAGCTTGTTTTTTTGGATGAAATATTGGATTGTTATATTGCCATACTAAGAGATTTTCTTTTATAAAATTAAAGAACCATACTAAGATCCTATTTAAGGATAATATATTATGATTCACAATAATATTTTTCGAATAGTTTTTTTGGATAAGGTTCAGATTGCTATAAGTGACCCACTTTTTATAAAATTCAAGAACTATATTAAAATCCTATTTTAAGATAGTAAAGTGAGGTTCATGAATCCTAAGAGATAAAATCATAAGAGATACGATCTTTCCACCTCTTATATAGAGATATTAGCCACAGTAGCTGTATTGTACCTACACTAACTTATATACGAGAATTCAAACCCTACACCAAAATACGTGATATTTTTTTCCCAAAAAGATGTAAAAATATAAAATTGTTTAAAGTTTCATCCTGAAACTATAAATCCAACAAATATTTACCCCGACGCCAGGCTTTTTGGATAAAACGTCAACTTGGAGTCCAGCTACTGTAGTGGAATCCAAAACTAGCTGTACCAAGCATAAGTTTTAAGGGGTATTTGGTTCGTAACCAGAATTGAAATGAGAATGAAAATCAGAATGGTTTGGAATCGAAATTGAAATGGCCAAATCTCCCGAAGTGTTTGGTTCGTGACTGGAGTCGGAATCAGAATTGGAATTGGAATAGAAATTTGAATCTATAGAGGAGAATAGGGATTGAGATTGAGCCATTTCCATTCCACCCCGGAATCAGAATTGGAATGGAACTCCTTCCAACCAAATGATTGGAATGAGAGTCATCCATTTTGATTTCGATTCCAGACCTCCACTCTCTCCAACCAAATACTTTTTAATTTAATTATTTTTCGTAGATCTTGATGGAATAAATCTTAGCCTCTTGCCATGTGAAATAAGACCTTGCAGTAGGAAATTTTCAGATAAAAACCTCCTGATAGAAGCATACTTTGCCTTGCTCCTCAAATAGCTTGGATATGTGTTTCACTTCTTGACAAAGCTGCTACTCTCTAGCTGTTGAAGAAACCGTAATGCAACAACTATGCCAAATGCTATTGGAGAACAACGATAGAAAAGTTTCCTCTGGTCTAGGTCATTTAGGGGCATTTGGTTTGTAACTAAATAAGAATGGGAATGAGAATTAGAATGATTGGAATCGAAATCGAAATGATCAAATCTTCCAAAGTGTTGGTTCATAACTAGAATCGGAATCGAAATTGGAATGAAAAATTGAATCCATAGAAGAGAGTAGGGATTGAGTTCTATATAGATTGATCCATTCTCATTCTATTCCGGAATCGAAATCGGAATCGAAATGAGACTCCTCCCAATTAAACGGTTGGAATGGGGTCACCCATTTCGATTCCGATTTCAGACCTCCATTCTCTCCAATCAAACACCCTCTTGATGATTAGGAACAGAAATCTTCTACGAAGGGAAATTGAGATGCAAGTAAAACGCCGGGCATATATACCAGAGATCCAACAAATGAGGCACTCGTGGTTTTTAAAAGGCATTACGTTTACATGCAAGTGTTCATAGGTAGTCATATTTCCTCACTCTTTAGCTCGTAATGAGCAGCAATGGCCTTGACGTTGGCAATGCTGGCAATGCAAGACTAAAACATTTTAAGCTCACAAAATCTCACATGTCTATGTGTCATCTACATGGTATGCTAAGCTAGCATAACAAACTAACAACCCAATTTCCTCCGTTTCCTCCAATAAAGAGAAAATATTATAAAAAAATTCTTTAGACATATTTTCTTTTCAAACTTCCACCCGTTGTGCACGAGTAGCTACCATGCATGCACGGCGTCGGCTTAGCCCGGAGCTACGAGTGGAGGAGGGTCGGTGGGCTTGGAGGGGAGGGAGGGTTTGCTAAGAAAATACAAGGAATCTGTTTTTAGGACTTGATTGCGAGAAATTGCTGTCAAAAATCAAGATAAGGGTGTGATATGGTCCCATTAGGGGTGATTTCATGCTGGCCGGAGACGTAAGCAAATGGAAGATCCAAACAAATTCGGATCTTGCTGATCCCATATCCCGACCGAATCTTTTTGAGTAGTACCATTAGTCTCTTGGCTTCGGTCACCAATCTTAATTATCCGCACCAAAGAGACATCCCTACCAGCCATATTGTCGGTTGATCCGAGGTCCTCTTATCGAATCCGATCTGATCTGAAAATCTCGTGCCTCTTTTTAAATTCAAACGATCATGACATGATATCTGGCCGCAGAACAGATAAGGAAGAAGATAATGTGCGTATCTCATCTGATAAGTCAAAATTAATCATTTGAGCCAGCATTCCAAACAAGACAAGAGATAACAAATATATCTCTCTTGATAAAGCAGGAGACAATAGACGTATCTCGCCCAATAAATCAAGGATAACCATTTGATTCTCCTTCTTTCTCGCGAACTTTTCAGCCTTATCTATAAATAAAGGCCCATAGAGGACCCTCAAGGTATGAAATCTTTTCTCTTCCTATATGCTCACTCTTTTTTATATGTCAGAAATCTAATTGAAACGTCGAAGGATCTCCATCGGAACCAACTTCGATCGAGAACTTTTCTTACAAATCCTGCTGTCATTGTTCAACTATCGTAATCCTGCAATCACCGCCAAACTCCAGCCAACCCAACCTTAAGACAAATTTCTACCACAACAGATCCTAAATTTCTAATATTAATTCTTGAAGTACCCTTGGTATGGTTTGGAGATTATTTTTATCTTCTATTTTCTCTCCATTAAAAATGATGAAAATCAAAACTAAACCCACAAACCTTTTTTCTTGCAACATTTCTAAAGCCATCTTTTTCATCGCTCTCTTCTAAATCCAAGTCACGTGGTATCAACATTGTTCAATAGAACATAAAGAAGATAGATAATTTTTTTCAATAAAAAAAAAAAAGATAAATATACATCAACAAACAATAAATATATATCATCTCATTTATCTTAAATTTATTTCTTAAATATTTATATTATGGAAAGATAATATCTTTAGTCTTACATCGATTGTGAGTCTAGAAAGACTGACTTACATGAGGTAAGGTCTTCTCTCCCCTCAGTAAGATATCTTTACATAAAATTTCGAGCCATCTGAACCTATGACCACAATAATTTATATTTATTTATAATATTATATTATAATTATTTTTTTCTTCCTCTAAGTCAACCAATAAATTCACATAATAAATCATGAGTTAGAATGACTATTAGCGATACAAAAAAAAAAAAAATCAAATTATGTACTTGCAATGTTCTTCATGTTTTATGTATATATTAGGATAAACTAATGAGAAATACTCAATTGAGTTTAAATTTAAAAATAACTATCTATTTAAGTTTCAAATAAAAAAACTTTCATTTGAACATAACTTAAAGTAGCTATCTAAATAGAATGAAATGGCCTAATTACTTTTGCAGTTATAAAGCAACATTACATTATTGTAAAACAGTATTGCACTATTATAAAACAGTACTGTACTATTATAAAACAGTACTGTACTATTATAAAGTTATACTATACTATTATAAAATCATATTGCATCGTTGTAAAGTAATACTATACTATAATAATATAGTACTATCTTATTATAATAGAATACCATATTAATATAATATAATAAAGTAATACTGTATTATTATAAAAAATACTATACTAATATAATGTAATACTGCCTTATTGTAAAAGAATATTGCACTAATATAATACAATAAAGCAACACTGCATTATTATAAAGGAATACTATACTAATATAATATAATACTACTTTATTATAAAAAATACTGTACTATTTTAAAAATATAAGAATAATTTCAACCAAAAATGAATAATTATTTTTAATTTATATTTAAAATAAATAATTATTTTTATATTAAATTTATTTAAAATTTATTTTTAAATTAAAATAGAAGCAGAAATTTATCTCTAATCCTTTCTTTTGCCACAATCCTAGCCAGATGCATTTAAAAAAAAAAAATAATCTGCTAACATAATGGCAAAAAGCCAAAACTATTTTGACGCAAACTATTTGGAAATATTTTTTTTATAAAAAATAAAGTAGATAAATAACGGCAGTTATCAAAAAGAAGAACGGAAGAAAACACATTATTAACGGAACACTGACGGTGTTGCCGTTACCTGAGAATGGGGTAGTCCCCACAGATAAAAATGGACCCCAGCTCAGCGCCCATCTCCACGCTGCAGTCTTCCTTGCCTTCTCTCGCCACTTGTTTTGGCGGGAACTGAAACGCCTCCGCCCGCCGGAATCCATGGCGAAGCGCCGCCGCGAGGCCCCCGCCGATGAAGAGCGCTGCACCAGAACCGACGGCAAGCGGTGGCGCTGCTTCGAGCGCCGCCTCGGCGACCATCGCTACTGCCGCAAGCACCAGAGCCTCTACCTCGCTACCCTCAACCGCAGCCGCGCTTCCAAACCCTCCTCCAGCGTTAGGGTTAAGAAGGAGAAGAAGGCCCCTCTCGCTAGGGCTAGGGCTAGGGCATCCAAGCCCTCCTCCTCCTCCTCCGCGACCGTCAAGAAGGAGAGGAAGAGCCTTAGGGCTAGGGTTTCTGCCCTAGGGCAGAAAGAAGCCGTCGGAAATGGGGAGACTTCCTCCCATGAGCTGTTCAATCCGGCGCCGCCGGAGTCCCCTGAGCCGGGTCAGATCTGGGCACTCCCGGACGAATCCGACGGCCACCCCGCGTTTATGCTCGGGTGGAAAGATCGACGCCGACAAGGGGACGGCGGAGGTGACGCTGCTGGTACCCCACCCCGTCTCGGAGGACGAGAAGCGGTGGGCCGAGGAGGGCGTGCCGGCGGCCTGCGGGATGTTCCGGCCGGGCAAGTCGTCGATCTTGGTGGCGCTCGCCGCCTTCTCCCACCGGATGGTCGTCGAGGAGGAATCCACGGGGAAGCCGACGCCTTGAACAACTTCTACAAGATTTACCCCGAAAGGCGAGGTTTGGGCGGTGTACCAGCGGTGGGACAAGGGAAGAAGAATCTGGTGTACAGGCTGGTGGAGGTGCTCTCGGGGTTCACCGAGGAGGAAGGGGTGACGGTGGCGGCCTTGAGCTGGGTGGAAGGATTGGAAGACGTGTTCCAGAGACAGGTCGTGGAAGGCTTCGAGCTCGTGAAAACGTTGTCCAGGAAGGAGCTTTTGAGGTTCTCCCACCAAGCGGTGGCCTTCAAGATGACGGAAGATGGGGGAAACGACGGCCGCAGGGGGCGTTGGTATGTCATCGGCTGAAGCTGGCCATGGCGTCCAAAGCTTCATCTGGTTAGATTAAAGAATTGAAAGAAAAAAGAAAAAAAGAGGAGTTTGGGATATAGGTAATGTTCGTAAGTGTTATGCAATTGGACTTGCAGCTGGCTCAAGCTTTGTATTCAGGTTTTTCTGAAACACCCATTCTGATATGCCTGTTTTGTTGTAGGATAAGTTAATGCATATTTGTATCTTTGGATGGTTAGACTGAAGCTAGTGTGGAGTTTACTTCTTGTTGCATTCATCTATTTGTTGCTCAACTTTGCAATTGGTCTAATGTTTTCATTGCTTCAGTTTTTGCTGTTCATATGTGGCTTGATGTATTCAAATTTTCTCTGCGATAATATGTATGTTCATGAGAGGTAGTATGAAACCAACTATATTTTGGGGGGTTGTTT
This sequence comes from Elaeis oleifera, assembly GCA_000441515.1. Classification (NCBI taxonomy): domain Eukaryota; kingdom Viridiplantae; phylum Streptophyta; class Magnoliopsida; order Arecales; family Arecaceae; genus Elaeis; species Elaeis oleifera. The sequence continues at coordinate 1,397,957 of KE504714.1, read as the reverse complement.
GAGAAAGCTTTGTACTTGTAGTTTTAGTGAAGAAATTTCTGATACCGTAAGTGTACATGTTGGTGTGAATACTCTGGTTATGTATATTCGAATTGATCAAGCTTATGTGGTTCAGTTTTTGCAGCTTAAAAATAATTAGCACGCATGAAGCACATGGCAACATGTAAGATATCTGTGAGTTGTGACACATCTTTTATTTTATTGTTGACAATGACAAAGCACTGTGGATTGTGGTATCTTCAGGAGGAAGAGATTGCAGGTTTTGATGAAGGTGATTGGGAGAAAAGTAAATAAAGGAGAAGCATGTGAGCTGCACGTGGATATGAGATGGAGGGTCCAGCGATGCATGTAGGGAGTGGCATTCTGGTTATAAGTTGTCTTTTTATTATATCTCTGCAATGCCTTATAGCTTTGTCAAATTCTATTGGATGCTCAGTAGTTGGAATTGTGGATTCTATTGGATCTCTTGATAACCATCTTTCTGTCGGCGCTTGCTCTATTGGTAAAGATCACTTTCCATTGGCTTATCCATGATCATCTGGAGATTATATTATTCTTTCAATCTTTGGCTGATGCAGGCATCCTTCGGCTTTGAAAATTGTTTAGTTCAAGGTATATATCCTGCATTTAAAAATCCATGGAACTTACCACTCCTTTTGGATTCTAACAATGGTGGTTAAGGGAGCAATACAGCAAAGAATTCCCTTCTGCCAAATAAACACTCTTATTTAATGTTGAATCTTGCAGCAATTTTCCAACTTGTGCTGTTTGATTATTGTTGGAATGAAGTGATGATGCATGTCATATTTCTTAGGAGCAAAACCTTCCTGTGTTCATATTTCTTAGAAACACATTAAGCATTTGACTTCAGGATGGTTCTTCATTCCTTGTAATGTTCATTGATTTGTGGGACATTTCTTAGATGTCATTTTACTCAATTCTCTCACTGTGGATTGTTTTCTCATTGTGAATCTAAAATTATGATTTATGGTAAGGTATATAATATCAAAAAACTATCACATCTTTAAGTACGAAGCAATAAATATCAACTGAAATGGAGGTTCTGCACTTTGCTTTCTCGCATCTCATATTTTCCATGATGGTGTTAAAATCTTGTGTGAGCTTTTCCGTCAGTGTAGACGGTAACATATTGGTTCTCATCATTGAGATCTTTTTCTCTCTTTTTTTAATCCTTTTTCTTGTTTCCTTTCCTAGTTTTTCTTTTCCAGTCTAATGATGCAATCATCATCAAAATTTATTACAAGGAAACCCCATCGTAATTCTATTTTATTCCATGCACGACCAAGTCGCATGGCTTGTGAATGGATGTTGACAGCATTGCATCTCTGATATCATGCATTCCCTTAGGGTGCGCACTTCTAACGATTACCTATGTTGCTCATTTTGCAAATTTTTTTTCTTATTTATGGATGAAGACAAAAATATCTGATTGCTTTTGTTTGGATCACCATTGTTGTGCTTTTTATGTCTTATTGGTAATTCTAATTTGTTTATAACTGTATTCTGCTGCTTCATAGTGATGATATTTAAAAATCTAACACTAGAACTTGATGTCTTTGGATTATGACTAACAAAACTATGTGAACGTAACAAAATATCAATGAACAACTAGCTCAAGATAGTAAGTTATTAGGTGGTAAGTGGGTATTCCCAAAACAAACTTAGATTTGATGGATTTACAGAAAATATAAGACTAGACTAATAGCTAAGGATTATAACCAGAAAATTGTTATGGATTTTTTTGATACCTTTTCATTTGTAGCTAGAATCACAATCCTTGGAACCCTTCTTGTTATTATTTTCATTCCTAAATTGATGATTCATCAACTTGGTGTACAAACTACATTCATAATGGAGATCTAAAATAATGGAGATCTAAAACAAGAGATCTACATGGAGGAGTCTTAAGACTTTGTTGTAAAGAGACAAGAATATGATGTGCAAACTTGTTAAATCTTCATATGGCCTAAAACAAGTTTTTAAACAATAGTATGAAAAGTTTGATAAAACTATTTTATCCTTTAGTTTCATAATCAATGATCATGATAAGTATGTGTCCTTCAAATTTCTTGATGATGATTGTATAATCCTTTGCTTTTATATCAATAATATCCTAATATTTAGAACATCTCTTAAGATTATATTGAGAATCAAATCATTTCATTAAACAATTTTGAAATCTAAGATTTAGAGGAAGCTGATGTAATACTAGAAAAGAAGCTAGTCAAATCTCTTAAAAGGACAACCCTTTCTTTTGCTCATTTCATTGAAAAATGATGAAAAAATTTGATTATTTTGATCAAAAATCTATATCCACTCTAAGTGATTCTAGCGTCCACCTTAAAATAAATTAAGTGAACATTTGGATCAAACTAGATACTTTTAGATTATTGGATCTCTCCTATATATGGCAAACAAAATAAGATTTGATATTATCTATACTTTGAATAAATACATCCAAATCTCAGGCAATCTCATTGAACTGCTCTAGATAAAGTATTCCGATATTTTAGAAGGACCCTTAATTCTCTCAACGATACATTGAAACCCTCAGGTGGTTGAGAGTTATAATGCGAACTAGATTAGAGTGATTCTCCAATTCTTAAATTAACTACGGATCATCGGTTTCTTCTTGATGCTGATAATATACCTTGAAGACTTTATAAATAAACTATCATATCTTGAAGCACCATTTAGACTAAGTTGATAGCTATGGATACCATCAATGCAGAGATAGAGTGGCTTAAAAATTATATATTAGAGCTAGCTCTTGTGCTGAAGCTAGTTCTAGCACTGTGGTAATAAGACTATAATAGAACTAATAGGCCAAAAGAATAATAATACAAAGATGAATCAGCATATCCAGCTTTGTCACAAATACATGAGACAACATAAAAGAGTAATACATTTTGTTGAAATTTGTTATGTTATAAAAAAACTTGGCAAACTAATTAATCAAGAATTTCTCTACAAGTTGAATCCTAGAATTATCTTGGAGGATGGTGTTTAAGCATCATTTGGTTCCAATAATGAATACCCAATCTCTATAGTATGAGATTCTATGAAAGAGGCTCAATATAGTATAAATGAATTTGATTGAGTGATCCTATTTGAGTACAACTTTTGGACAATATCTCCTCTCAATTTTATGATGAGTGCTTTTATTAGTGACAAAGTAAAGTGGAAAGGCTAATTTGAACTCTTAATAGGTCCAAGATAGAAAATTGGCTTGGAAGGCTTATTATTATCACATAGGCAGCAATTAGGGTTTCAAGCTAATCCGGACAGGCTCCTCATCCATGGTATTGGACAAGTTGTCTAGTTTTCTTCTAGATGATTTTATTAGCCTTAAAATTTAAACTTTTGTGAGGGATCTTAGCAAATTTTTATTTTAAAAAATTTATTTTTTGATGGAAGTTTAGTTATTTCCTTTTGGAAAAGATCCAAAATTTTAAATTTATTTTAATATTCCCACATTAGATACTTAAATATAAGTGCATTTATATTGATTTATCCAATTCTTCCAAACCTAGTTGGGTTTAGGGGTAGTGGGTTGGTGATCACACATGGTTGCTTGACTCAGCTTGAGCCGCCGTGCTATGCATATGCGTGCATCTGGTGCTAACACATTTTGCCGCACGCCCCATTTGATTTAAATTTAAATTTAAAATTGAAATTTGATTATAGTTTCTAATATACGCATTATAGATCATGTTTAAATTGTATCCCAAGTGTTATGAATTGATTTAATTTTTTGAATTTGACTTTGAGATTTAAAATGGCTGACTCTTGACTTAACTCATGCATCATAATACTAGATTATGGATCTTATGCGCACATGTTGTCAGGGCATCATGAGACATAGCACTAGCATGCTATTAAAATCTTTATTGAGAGAGCTGTTAAGGCTTTTTTGGACCTCACCGGCGATCACCTGGATTGGGCTAATACCATGGCTCCAGGTCCTAGGTCTTCGGTGTAACACAATAGACCTAATAGGCCTTTTGATGCTGCTCCAAGAGAGAGAGCTCCCCATTCTTGCTCTGATTTCCACTCTAGTTCCTTCAGTTCTCTCTAAGCCTTCTTTTCTTCTTGTTGGGCAACTAAAAGAGTTGATTGGGCCATACTTCATGCGATTTGTTTGTGATAGGAGGCTTCAGGTTGAGCTGGATTTATTATATCTTGAGGACACTCACTGCGAACCCGCATGAGGGTTGAAATTGTTAGTGTAGTATCTTCATACGCCACAACACCAACAAAATCGGCCAGCACTACCAAGTGCATGAGGATGGAGCTAGCATTGCATGATGGTGGCCAAGTCAGGAGCGACAAATGAAGGATTGGCAGGCTTATAGGGAGGGAGGGTTTGCAAACGAAGGGCACCAATTTTTTTCCCAATTAAAAAGTTTTTCAATTTCAGTCTTTAAAGATTTTACCACTAATTAGTGCCCTTGACATAGCTTAGAGGATTTTTTTTTTAAATCTCTCTCCCTAAAACTATATGAGATTTAAAAAAATCATATAAGAAAAAATACAAGGTCTCTTCCTCTCTCCGCCTTTTTTTTTTTAACAATGTGTCTAAAGGTCTCTTTTTGATTTTTTCTAAATCTAAGTCATGTGAATGTATGTTGTTACGGTAGATTCTTGACTTCGATCGAAGTGGCTGGAGCTGGCCGAGAATTGCAAACATGGCGAGACCTGCAAAATAAATTCTCGTCGGAGTTGACTCCGACGAGAACCCTCCGACGCCAAGTTAGAAAGTTAGAACAGATGAGACGGAGTGCAATAGGAAGAAAGGGCGCGAGTCTTGCGTACCTAGAGTGTCCTTTTTTTATCTCTATTTATAGAGAGACGAGAGCTATAAAGAGAAAATAGTGGGAGACCATTCCAACCTCTCCAGTCATACCACTTCATGATGTCCGATCTAAATTTTGGAGGTGGATGTTACCTTATCCAATACGCAGTCAGCTATTCTCAGAGGTGGCGTGATTTGATGTGACCTCACCCAATGCGAAAACAGTCATTAGAGTGGCGTGGTCCAATATGGAGTGACATGGCTTGATGAGACTGTGTGGGGGTCAATCTTTCCAAATATGGTAGCCAACGATAGTTAAAGGAAATGCAACCTGTGGCTAGAGACAAGGATCGGCAAGAGATCCTTTGGTCAAAGATGATGCTGGGATCAGGACCTTTCTTGAATCGGTGTCTGATGTCCAGATGTCATTTTGATGCCAGTGGTTAAGGACCTATGATCGAAGCAAACATCGGCAGACAAAGCTTAGATTAGCGGCCGAAGTTAAGATCGGCGGTCAAAGCTAGAGTTGGTGGCCGAAGTTAAGATTGACAGCCAAAGCAGGATCAGGAGGATTTTCTACTAGAAAGCTTCATCTGAAAGGGTCAGTTGAGAGTAAGGACTAGTGAGATCTGAAGTGAGATTCTCCATTGATTTATTATGTACCAAATGACTTCTTTCAGCATAGCTTTTCTATAGTTCTGAGATGATATATCTACCACTAAGATTATACTCATTTATCTCTGATCAATATGATGGCAACAATCTTACATACTTGTTACAAATTCTTTTCTGATTCATATCTTCGGCACAGATGACATATCACCCCCAATATATGTCAACATTGTTCAAGAGAATATAAACAAATAATAAAAGATAGATAACTTTTCTCAAAAGAAAAAAATTTAGAGGATACATATAAACCAACAAATATATACACCATCTCATTTACCCTAAATCTACTTTTATATATATATTCATATTTATGTATAGCATTATATTGTCATCATTTTTTCCTTCCTCGAAAGCATCAATTAAATCTGTATAAACCACGAGTTAGAATGATTATTAGTAGTCAAAAAAATCAAAAGTACTTATGAGTCATCTTTTACGAATATATTGTAAGTTAGTCAAAATATATTAAAACTTTTTCTCCCACACGTTAGTTTCCCACAATTCAAACCGCATACTCTATTTCTTAGAAGAATAATCTCCTATCATAATGGAGAAACAAAATATTTTTACGTAAATATTCAGAAATATTTATTAAAAAAGGGTTTGGCTCGGACAAATAGTCGTAGTTATCAAACAAAGAACGAAAGAAAAGACCTTATTAATGGAATACTAATGTGGTTGCCGTTACTATAGCCTAGTAGGTCCCTACAGATAAAAAGGGCCCTAGCCCACCACCTCCCCTGACAAAGAAGCACCTTGGTATAATATTAAAATAAATTTTGTTAGGCGTAATACATTGGCCATTACAAATTAATGAAAATTGGGATCTTTAATCTTATCTAATATGATGTATTCTGAATATTGTTTGAATTTTATTTATGACTGAGCTGTAAGTTCGCCGACTAGATATTTCAAAAGAACGCCTATGAGAAAAAAAGATTGAGATAATATTAAGACTGTTAGGGGGAGATATCCCACTATAACCAGAGCTCGCTTTCGCCAACCACTTGATGGAACCAATCTCTCAAGGGGTTCGGCATTGCCTTATCTGCTTCGGTCTCCATGGCAAATACATCACCAAAAGATACGAACTTTTGGCCGCCTATTTCGGAGAACGATCAAGGATCGGACAAATGATCTCTGTCTAGAGCTCAGGTTGAGAAACACCAAACGATCTCTGTGTGGACTTGTTAGGCTCCATTGTCCAGTTGCCTCACTCCACCTATCAGTCGCACATCATATCGCATCACCATCCCTTCCACAGTCAGCTGCATGTCGAAAGAATTTATGGCCACTGTCAGAGACATTTAAACACCTTACACGATTCGTATGATGGGACACGATCGTAATAACCCCTTGTCCTTTCATCTTTGACTTTAATCCTCCCTTTTGGATAAGAAGTCCTAGCTAAAATAGTGGCATCGATCTCCGACTCGGCCATGGATTCTGACACCTCACTGATCCATACATTAGCCAATCTTCCCCAAGATGGCACTCGAGCGCCAAGCAATGAGCCAAAGAAGACCCAACTATCTCCGAAAATTTTGAATCAATTCTTACGTCTAATCAATCTTTGAATCATACGCTATTACAACTTATTATACATCGAGAGGCTGATCTTTTTTCAGACCCCGCGTAGTGGGCTAAATCGAGCCTTAGGTCGCATCGAGCCCGGCTTATCCGACCCCCCGCTGACCTCAAATGGTCCGCTTTGGAGGATCTTCTAGCCTTCTTTTTGACCACCGACCTCTACCGCAATCAACCAATGGATAGACTAGTCCAGATGGACCAATCAATCTCCTTGGTCAATACTATCCAACGACGAGGACATTTGTAAGCTCTTGGGCTTCGGCGTACTGGACAATAATTCTCCATCTAAAATATGAGTCAAAACACGTCAATTATAATTTTTGTCTACATGAGTCAAGTCAGGATACATCCTTCCACACCATGATCCCACTTGCGATCTATACACTGGATAGACCCACATCACATGGCCTTTTCTGATCGACTGCATGCCATATAGTTCTATATGATGGGATAGTCGGAATGACTTCCGTCCCTCCTCGCTTGACTTTAGTCCCCCCATTAATGGAAGGATAGAGAGGGCTCTCGGAGAACGCACAAATAGCGAGCCATCTGGATATCGGATTCGAGATCAGGGTAAACTCAGTTTTGGCATTATCCCTGGAGATTCTAAGCCAATTTTTACTCCTAATCGGACCCCAGGTCCTTCACTATGATAACTTATCATTCTGAAAAAAATAGCTCCTATCATACTGACCCTCCGAACAGGACCCTGTAGAAAGTCCTCCGATATCCACACTCCTGCCCATAAGCAGGTTCGGACCAACTAGCCGACCTCCTTTCCTGACCGGCACTCTCCGTCTAATAGTAAAGACCTCTGTTGGCCTCCAGACTTCGGCATTGGAGGAGGGATTGGACATCAGACAATGGAACAGGCCCAAGAGTTAATTATGATTCTTGTTCAAATATGTCAAGTCAGGATACATTACTGTCATTTCACTCACTGCCCACACGCATATTAAGCCCGCATCACATCATCTTCTTGCAGCTGTGCATCGGGTAAAAGTCCCCTTGCTAACTGACATAATCCGTATGGTCCATCACATCATCCATCCTCTTATAAGTAGAGATAAAGAGGAGATCTCCAAGTTCGTGCATGTATGCCTATCATATTTGTGTCTTTTTGTGATTTTCTCTCATTCTCTTCTGTTGCGTCAGATTCTTGATTTGATTGTCAGAGGATCCTCGTCGGAGCCAATTCTGATCAAAATTTATTTATAGAAATATCATTCTGATGGTCTTTAATCTGCTCCAATCGTATTCGTATGCGATCGAAAATCTTTCGCAACGGATATCTTGCCTCGCTGTAATTAAATAGAGCTCTTTAACATATTAAAAAGTTAAAAGCCAAGAAGAACAAGGGAAACGTATGCTAACTAAAGCAGGGTGGCCTAGATTGCCGTTGCTATGTTATCTCTGTGGCCCATAAGTTGTCTTTTGGTTTTGATCCCGTGCAATGTCCTATAACCTGTAAAATTCTCATATTTTCAAATTGTTGGTCTCTCAATAACCATCTAACCATCTTTCTGATGGCACTTACTGTAATGATAATAATCCTTTCGTTGTCTTATCCGAGGACCTAAATATTCCGATAGGATGTCTTATTGAATATTGGGATAGGTACCGTTCCATATAGTGGTAGGACTATTCCACTATTGCTCCAGCATATTTTGGTAGATCCTTGTTTTAAGTATCGGGATGGATGGGACAGGAGGACGGCATATTTTGTTCCATAAAAAATTGAAACAGTTTTATTTAATAAATTAAATTTTATCTTATTCATGATCATCAAGATGATCCGCGGATTATATTGTCTGATTAATCTTTTAGCTGATGCAGGCATCCTGTTGCATAACTTGCCCCCTTTATTCTCTCCGAAAATTATTTAGTTTCATGTATTCTACATTTAAATATTCTTTTCTACGGACCTTTCAGGTTTTAATAGCACTTGGGAAGCAAAACAACAATGAATTCACTCCTATCAAATAAAAGTCTTATTTAATGTAGAATCTTGCAAAAATTTCCAACTTGTGCTGTTTGGTTATTGTTTGAATGAAGTGATGAAGCATGTTAAATGCTCAAATTATGGTCCATGTCATATTTCTTAGGAACATAACCTTCTTATGTGAGAGCTAAACCTTAGCTGCTCTGTGTCCATATTATACCTTCGGATTCCAGCTTGCTAATGAACATCAAAAACATTGTGTTTGACTTCAGGATAGTTCTTATTCCTTGTAATAGTCTCTCTCTCTCTCTCTCTCTCTCTCTCTCTCTCTCTCTCTCTCTCTCTCTCTCTCTCTCTCTCTCTCTCTCTCTCTACTACTACTCTACTACTACTACTACTACTACTACTACTACTACTACTACTACTACTACTACTACTACTACTACTACTACTACTACTACTACTACTACTACTACTACTACTACTACTACTACTACTACTACTACTACTACTACTACTACTACTACTACTAC
>KE504714.1:1374057-1388384 GCA_000441515.1 Elaeis oleifera | reverse complement strand
TCTCTCTCTCTCTCTCTCTCTCTCTCTCTCTCTCTCACTCTCACTCTCACTACTCAATCACACACATACACAAATTAGTTTCAGAAATTTATGACTATTACACTACGTCATGGTGATTCATCTTACTTATAGTAGGACATGCTGCTAATTACAAAATGAAATAGTGTTACAGAATTTTGCTTAAACCTTGTAGGTGTAAAGTTTATACTGCTGTTCTCCAAATAAGGCTTCATTGATTGATGGGACAACTCTTGGGCGTCGTTCTGCTCAATTCTGTCATTGTGGATTGTTTTCTCAATGTTGATGGGCTTGCTGAGTATAACATAACCTCTAAACTCTAAAATTCTGATTTATATTAAGGTATATAATATCAAAACCATAACATCTGCAAGTACCAAGCAACAATAACGAGTGAATGGTGGTTCTGCGACTTGGGTTCTTGCATCTCATATTTTGCATGAAGGTGTTAAAATGTTGTACGAAAGACTTTGTCAAAAGCTAATTTCCCCCCTCCCCTCCCTTTTTGAAAGATAAAAGCTAATCCCCTTTACACTCCCTCATCCAGTATGAAATTTATTTTCAGCATCGCTTAAGAAACAGGATAATATACTGGTTCTCATCATTGAGATTTTTTTTTTTTTGTCTTTTTCCTTATCTCCTTTTCTCTCTTTTTCTTTTTTTTTCAATCTCACATACTGCGGTCATTATCCAAGTTTATTACAGGGAAACCCCATCACAGTTCCATTTTTCTCCATGCACGACCAGATTGCATGGCTTATGAATGCATGTTCACAGAGCTGCATCTCTGGTATCATGCATTTCCTTTGGTTGGGTACTTCTGGAGATTACCTATGTTGCTTATTTTGCTTTGTTATGGATAATTTTTTCTTGTTTATTGATGAAGAAACAATTACTGGCTGCTTTTGTTTGTAAACTATAGTTTAGTTGGAGTTCCTTGTTCTTCTGTGCATCAAATGAATTTTTAGGATACAAATTTTCACCTGGAAGGAACAGTATCCGAAAACCATCATGCCATCTTGTTTTAAAATCTGTGAACAAAATTTGATGTGGTTTTCATGCCTGCATGCTGAGCTCTGCCTGCTGTCCTAACTGCAAAGTCACTTGCTGCTCTGCAAACTTCTGGGAAAAAGCTCTCCTCCCTTGGAATCAGTGTCAGTGGGTTGTCCTTTGGTGACATATTCTATATATCACCTCTTTCCTGTCATAGTCACAGGAGTCTCAGAAATACTTGGAGGTTTTGGTTGGTAAGTATAGTGTGAGATGATTTCAAGAGGCTGATGTGATCAATCAACATTAAGGTGCCTGTTTCTTTATATCCAGTGAATGCCTGAGGCCATAAGATTAGCTTTGCTCATATCTGATGTTGATCTGATGTTTGGATTGCAAATATTTCGATCAAGTGAGTAAGTTCTAGGCCCAATTTTTTATGGAACATATTCCAAATCCTTGAGCAATAACCATGCTCGTTTTCAATGGAACCAAGAGAAGGTCCAAGTTTGTCTTACAAGTCATAATTGAAGTTTATGTAAAAAAAAAAATCTAGGAAATCATAATAATTATCAGTTATTATAAAAATTATAAATAATTGTAAGTTCATGCAAAAGTGATTTTCCCTTTTCTTAAAAAAGGAGCAAATGTCAGGAAAATTTGAAAAAAAGGTTTAATAACCTGTGACTAAGCGTTGTAAAATACTGCGTAGCAGAAAATACTTCAACCAGTCCCGGTGCTTGGATTGCCGGATTTAGCTCAAATGTGACTGAAGAACATCAAACGGGACCAGTTGAAAGAAACTAATAACAAGTTGCAGCAGGATCTGAGATTAAATGTCAATTAAAACAGAGGCCTGTATTTAAGTTACCAGTGGAAATATTTGAACTATATGAGGACTGGCACGTAAAAAATTAAACGGAGTCCCTGTCTTTGTGACGCATTTCATCCGATTCCTAGGCTCTCTTCCCTTCCACCGTCGCGGTCCCTCATCTTCAGAAAAAAACATTGCGATCCCTCATCCTCCCTTTTTTTTTGGTAGAAGATCCCTCATCTTCAAAAAAGAAACATTGCGGTTCCTCGACTCCATCTTCTGCTCTTGTCTCCCTTCTCCCCTTGCGAAGAGGTTTTTTGGTCTGATAGAGTCAGAGGAAGCCTTCATTTGGAAGAAGGACTTGACAAAGGTTTTTGGTGCTGAAACTAATGTAAAGGATGCTTGTGTTGCATCAATAGATAGATGTACGTATGGTAATGCAAATTTACATGATGACTGCAGTTAATTGTTTATTGCTTAATTTCTATTTGATTAAGGTTGTTCATTCCTTATATTTTATGTTAATTATTTTTATGCACTTATATGTCACATAATATGTATTTGACTTCCTCTTCGATGTGTCTTCTTATCGAAGGAAGATGTTAATGGAGCCAAAAGACTCACAGATGTACCTGCTTATGGTTTCCCTGTTCTGGGCTGTTTCCCTCTGTAAAATCTCGAGATCATCTCCTCTGTGCTGACATAATTTTGCTGAGAATTTTCGAATACCATAAGTGTTTACATTGTGTTTGGACTCTAGTTGCGTATCATTCTTATCAATCTAACTGATGACATTTGAGTTACAGTGTGAGTGATGGCCCTAGAGGAAGCTGTGCAGTGTTCGTTTCTGAGCATCTTGTTAAAGTAATACCTCCATCACCCTGCCTAATTATTGAAATATTTTTCTTTAACATTTAGGAGCACAAAAAGCTATGCAAAAACTACCTCCTGTGGCCTAAGTTTCCAATTGCTATGCATTCTTTGTGCACTTAAATCAGATGAGTCTAGTGATGCTTCATTCTAGTTGTAAATTGAGTATCTGGCATATATTGTACACCTCAAATTTCCATGTTTATTGGTATTTTATATAATGTTTTCACATATTTCATTCTATGTCTTAATGGACCTTTCCGCAGCAGTCTCACTAACTGTATAGTAAATTTGGATCAATCTGATCCAGGACCATCAAAGATACTGTGAATTAGAGTATCTCTTTAGATTATATCAGCAATCAGCTAGAGATATTTGTTCAAAACTGCAATGGATCTATGAATTCCAATCTGCAGGTTATATTGTTTTCTTGGTCTTTGGTTGATACAACTGCACTGCTTTTTGCTTATGCCCTTGATGATTTGCTCTGCAAGTGAGCTTTTAGCTTGGTGGTAATGTTTTATAATGGAATGCATGCATTAAAGATTCAAAAAGTTCATCTGAAGGAACACCTAAAGTCTTCTGCTACTAATGACCACTGCAATGGTGAATTATATTGCTTGGGCACCACTCAAGTTCGAAACTGAGCCATCTTATTTAGAGAGCAGGATGCCCACCAGTTGAGCATGCACTAGTTTCTTTGAACTCATCATCAGATTCCTGAACCAATTTCACCTTGCATATAAGATCGATCCATCTCAAGGGCATTAGATTATGTGTTAATCATCGGCAGTAAACTGTAGGATCTGGTCATCCTTGGACACGCGCAAAGCTAATTTGGATATTTTATTGTGCTCTTTTAATTTATCCAGCTACTATCTTTTCAATCTTATGTGAAAGTGGTTGATCTTGTAATGCAACATTGATGAGCCTGCAATTGTAATGCAACTCTACAAGTTGTTTTCCATCCTTCGACAATACTTAGTGGAGGCCTCCAGTTCTTGCTTTACACACTGCATTTGGCAATTTTCTCAGACATCAGTGGAACCAAAATATGTGATCTTCGGATTTATTAAAAGATATACCCAACATCATCTCTCTGGTCAAATCAGTGGAGTCTCTGCTTCATTTTAGGGTTACAAGCAAGCCAAGCTAGCACTGGCAATGGATAGGATTCAAAGATGCAATGGTAGATGATGACTCTATAAGCATTTGATGATCAAATATAAATGTAAAATAGAACATCATGAGTAAGATAGAGGCCAGTGGATGCAATAGAGATGCATCTAATTGAACTTCTGTCAAAAGCCTACTTGGATACTGGAAGTGGCATCATGGAGAAAAGTGAGTGCTAGAGAATAGACACAGCTGGTTTGATAATCTATAAGCAAGGTATAGCCTCATTTATTAGACAGTCTTTAGTATGGGTTGAATGATAATAAAATAAGGAGGCCAATATCGAAAAACTTGGATGAAAATAGTTAGGGTCACATGAATTAAAGTCTTTCTCGGGTCGATATTTAGATTTATGAAGTTTGATCGAGATTTTTTTAGGAGATTCTGGCCTAGATCATCAGTGTAATTGGAAAATGGAAATCTGCTGATGTTAATATGTACGGTCAGATCGAATAATCCATGTGCTTGCTGGTGATCTGCTCAGATTTCAGTAAGGATACAATCATAAGGCACTTCACCATCACAAATCCCAGGGGAAATTGTTCTCATCTGATAGAAAATTCATTTAATGAAGTAGGCCACTTGTGATATCATAAACCTATTGCTTATTATACTAACTGAAAGTCCATCCTCAAAATGGTTTTGCTGAGGCTTCATGTATTTAGAAGTAAAAAAGCAGTGAACTTATGTAATCTGTAAGTATATACTTTCTAGTAGTCCACCAAATTCGGTGAACTTGCAGTACTGTATGAAATACATGAAACTTTGCAAAAGTATAACATGCTTCTGTTGGATCAAAGCTGCTACACCTTGCAACACATACAAACAACATTCCAAAAAATGTGCTTTTCTTGGATACTATTTTCATCATGATAACGGAAATAATGACTATAATTTTCCAATAATCAAACCTTTGGAAGGTAATGTTCATCACAAGCTATTAGTTGTTATGATGGAGAATAATGAACAACATTGATGCAATGTGATTATTTCACTGTCCAGCATTAAAATGCCATGTGAAAAGTATACGATGAAAGAAATGAACAAAGCCGGAATAGCTAATGGGATCTATTATCAAGTTACTTGGAAGCAAGAGGTAAGGATGATTGTTAATCTAATAAGTGGAGAACCCGGTTCAGTTTCTTTTGCAAGGTTTTAAATCTCTGTACGGATCTTCTGCAGTGCACCGCACCTGCCATATGAAAGTATATGATGAAAGGAAAATGAACAAAGCCGGAATAGCTAGTGGGATCTATTATCAAGTAACTTGGAAGCAAGAGATAAGGGATGATTGTTAATCTAATAAGTGGATAACCCAGTTCAGTTTTTTTTGCAAGATTTTAAATCTCTGCACGGATCCTTTGCAGTGCACCGCATCATGCGGTGCACTGCATGCGCCATCCATCGCACGATGGATGGTGTGCGTGATCGTGTGTGTACGTGCGTCCGATCACATGTAGCTATTATTGTAGAATAGATGATAGGCATGATGTACCGCACCGTATAGTGCAACGGTGCATCATGATATCACAGAGGATCCGTGCCCTTTAAATCTCATAGGATATGACTATCCTAGTTTTTTATGAATAGAACACCGTATTCCAGCAACGATTCCGAGCATACATCTTAATAAGTATTCTTTATGTCTCTCCCATTTTTTCTTTTATTTTTTTCTAACATTTTCTTTCCTTTCTTTTTTTTCTATTTATTTTTTACCCCTTTATTATTTTTTTCTTTTTTTGTTTCTTTTCTTCTCCATTCTTTTCTTTTTTTTAATTTTTTCTTTTCTTTTTTCTTCTCTCTTCGTATTGATGGATTTCGAAGTTTCCACTCCATCTTTATCTTATTCTTTTACATAAATGAAATGAGGCAGCTGGAATGCCCTAAATCTATTCGAGACTTAAAATTCTACTCTCCTGTTCATCATTTTGATCCAACTCATCTCTTTCTAAATTTAGGATTGAAATCAAATTCGATACAAATATAGATAGCAGCTGGATGCAAAATTCTATATCCATATTTATTTAATAGATATAGATATAAATCAAATATCAAAAGTATAAATATAAATATAAATACAAATTATATATCTAAAACTTCTTGATTATAGAATTTTGAGTGGATGATAAATTAAGCTAATAGTATAATTCATATCCATATTTATTTATTTAGATATAGATATAAATTGAATATTAAAAATATAAATATAAATATAGCTATAAATTTGATAGTTAAATTTTATAATTATACACTGTTGAGTGGATGGTAAATTAAATTAATAATATATTAATACGATCATATATATATATTTAAAATATTTATGAGTGTGATATATAATTAAAATAATTATAAATATTATTATTATCTATGCATATCTATATTTTTTTTAATAAATATGAATACTACTGGGATGCTCAAATTTTTATCCACGCCGAAAATAAGAGCGGATCTGGACGATTATCCGACCGACTTGGTTCGCAGCGGAGAGGAGAAAAAATCGGGGTGGCGTCCGGAAGCAGACAACCCCATCACGGCTCATCGTGGTCCACGTGGCCCCTCTCGCCGGACACCATCTTAATATAAAAGAAGAAGCCAGCGCTTCTTCTCTTTCCCCTCCAGACCCCCACCGGCTCCCCTCCTCCATTCTAGGGCTCGGGTTATTGCCCTAGATTCAGCTGCAAGGTGCGCAAGTCTGCCCGTTCCTCTTTCCGGGGATTTTGCTGCTTCTTTTGCCGCACGATTATGTGCATAAATGATGAAATTTCTTACCTGGGATAGTTTTTTGGGAAGTTTTCGAACTATTTTTGGTTCCGTGAGCTTTGGATTGGTTTAGGTTTGAGGGTTTTCCGTCTGTTCTTTGGATTGGCACTTTCTATCCATATTCCTTGGTGATTGCCTTGCTTTAGGGCTTTTAGTGATACTCTAGCGTGTTCTTATTTCTTTGTTGATGGGTGTGGGAGCTTATGAGGTTCGTTCAAACCCTTTTTTTGGATTTTTGTGGAAAAGTTTGAAAGTTTGGTCTTTTTGAGCTGTGAATTTGGAAATTTCGTTTCGGTTTATGTTTTATAGTTGAATGTGACTATGAACTCTTGAGACTTCTTTGGTTGGTTCTTTGATTATAGAAGAATTTGAAAGATTAGGTTTTGTTGAGTTATAAATTCGGAATGCCTTCTTATTTGCTGATTTGTAGTTAAATTTTTTGAGAATTATATACTTGTTAAGTTGTTGTTCATCCTCTAACTTCTTGCTGAATTTTGGTTCGTGGGATGGGTTAGAATTCATAAGATTGGTTACTTTTTTACCAACCTGTGATCTGGTTCGTGATTGTCTTTTGTTGGTTATTATGGTGGTGAATTTTGAATCCTGTGTGGGTTTATTGTATCCAAGTTTAGAAGGATCAGTGCTCTTGAGCTTTGAATTAAGCTAAGATTCAGGGTTTCTTCTGCTTCTGTTGTTCATTTCTAGTTACAAAAGAAGTAAATATCTGTTATCAGGAATGTGAGTTTGTCATTAGTTGGGCTTCTTTTAATATTTGCCTGTATATATGAATCTCTTGGTAGTCATCCTTGTTGCATGCAAATATTTTCTTTCTTTTTCTTTTTCAATGCTGATATGAAGATAAAGTAATCTCTTAAGATGCAACTGTTCGCCCTGTTAATATCATTTTACCCAGTTCTTCTTGCAGTTCATTCCATAGTTTGGATTTTCTGCCCATTTTTCTGGAACTGTTGTGGAGAACAAGGTGGGTGGGCCAAGTTTGATGTTGCATTAGTCGGATTAGCTATATTGCAATAGAGATCACTGTGACTTTTCTTGTTGTATGTTTGTTCACTCTGTTATACCTTTTATTCCTATACAAAATGCTCTTCCTCTCTGATCGGTTTTATGTGATCAAGTAATTCATCATTTCTGACTCAGTCAAAGAAACATTCTCTGTCCAAAAGTAGTAATATATGGGGATGTATAAGCTAATGGCTATGTTTGATTGCTTTTTCCTGCAGGTTTTGTTGATATACATCCCATACAGTTGTTTCTCATTATAAGAAGATATGGCTGGTGCTTTGGTTCAGTCAGCTGTTCTTCCTGCTCAAGTTTTGAGCAGAAACCACAGACAGTTGAAAGGCTCTGGGAGGACTAGGGGAGCTGCCAAAATGATGTACAACATGCGATTACACCCTATCAGGTTGCAAGGTTTTGCAGGCTTGAGGGGTCGAATAATTTGGATTTGCTGTCCAGGTCTAGGCGGGATTTTCATTCTGTGGTATCAGCTTATATCTCTGCTCCACAGGGCAAGGCTTGTCGAGGAGTCCCTGTAGCCATGTTTGAGCGTTTCACAGAGAAGGCAATCAAAGTTATCATGCTTGCGCAAGAAGAAGCAAGGCGGCTAGGACACAATTTTGTTGGGACTGAACAATATTGTTGGGTCTTATTGGTGAAGGGACTGGTATTGCTGCAAAGTTTTAAAGTCCATGGGTATAAATCTTAAAGATGCCCGTGTGGAAGTGGAAAAGATTATTGGAAGGGGCAGTGGTTTTGTTGCTGTTGAAATACCATTTACACCGCGTGCAAAGCGTGTTTTGGAACTCTCGCTAGAGGAAGCCCGCCAACTTGGTACTAGCCTGTTCTTTAGATAAAATCTTCCCATTCATGCATCACTTTGCAAGTCTTGCTTTGTTGAATTGAAGTATGCTATGAAATGTGAATATCATGCTGTCAACAATATTTGATTGCAGTCTTTAATTTACAGTTATTTGGCATTTCTTCCAGTTTGCTATTGTCCTTTCTGTCTGTTTGTTCTTACTAGTTACAAAATGTAAATTTCACTTATGTATTTTGTATATCAATGCCATAGGGTGTCTTCGTGAACCTGGTACTATTTCATTAATAAAAGCTTTCAATAAATGCTTAATATTTTAGGTCAGGCTTATCAGATTGAATTATGTTGTGAAATTTAAATATCATCACTACCAAACATATTTGATTCCAATCTTTGGTTTGCTGTTATTTGACATGTCATGCAGTTTGCTGCTCTCCCTTTGATTGTGCTATTAGTTCTAAAGTGTAATTTTATGTAGCTTGTATTTCTGTAGCTTGGAGTATCTTATAAAAGCAAGTGAGATTTTTCTGTCTTAAGCTTCTTTAAATAGTGTTTTGGAGCTAATGCAAACTTAGAATTATCAGAATTATCCTTACTTGCATGGATATATTATGCATGTGTCAATAAAGTTATGTATGCAATGAAAGTGCATGTGGTATGGTTGGTGATGTTAAAGATTTTTCTACATGAATAACACACATATTTTGTCAACTTATTATGTAAAGTATTGTGATTTTGCACAATAATTTATGTATGTGTGAAGTGTTTAAATCTCTTGACATGCTATACAAGGATGGTATGACCTTAGCATCATATCTAGCCCATGCATGTGCCGGCAGAGATCTTTGGGCATTAGTCTTTTGTTGTATTAGGAGTCTTGTCTGGCCTTTTTAGGGTGTTTTGTGGTGTCTCATGGATTGTGGTTGTCTTTCCAGCCATATTGGGGAGCCAATATAGAATATTAAAATTACCAAAGTTTACCAACAATTTTTTTATTACATATGTATGTATTATTAAAGTTGCTCGGAATATTTTTTAAGGTGCTATAGCAGTTAATCTGGATGTATTCTTCATGACAAATTGCTATCCTTATAACTTGATTTTTTTTGAAAAATTGTGAGGAATAAAGTAATTGAAATATTCTATGGTCCTTTTTTTTTGATCAATATCTAGGATTTGCATGTTGGACCCTCTCCAAGGACAAGCCTTTAACAACTTAGTTAATGGTTGTTGGCTACCATAATTCATTCAGTAGCAAAAGAATAGATCCCTTCAATAGGGGAAACACATAGATATGAAAGGGCAAACTACAAATTTACGACATTGCATATAAAGAGGTCAAAGGATATGAAGAGTAACAACCAAGGTTTGTAATCTTGGTGCTGGACCCCATACTTGTACAATATAAGCATGCTCAATACGAGAGTGGGTTTCGCGTACTGATACTTGAAATGTCCCCTGTACGGCAAACTGGTTTAGTGCTGATATGGCATGGTATGCATCGGTGCATTGTACCATGGTTAAATGCACTATCTTAAAAACAAATGAAAGAAAATATGGTTTGTTCAAAGATCTTATACATATGCATATGCATCAAAATTCTAACGATTCGTAGTTAGAAAGTAAAACACTTAATGTGCGTATATCAAGGTTTATGAATCTAAAAATGGTTGGAAATATAAACTCTTAAAAGAGACGTGAAAAGAACGAAACATATATAGAGAGAAGAAATATATCTTCACTGTTTCATGGTACATCTCCACAAGTTTTTTAAATATATATTTTGCTTTTTTCTTCCTTTTCCTTCCCCAAAAGAATATTAAAGTTTTGTCTCTTTCATACAAATGGTTATCATAACCAGAATTGTTTCCATATTATAATGGCAAATGGCACAAATGTTCTTTATTAACCTGAATTGGGGAAAAACTAAATGTGTTTCTTTAATTTATTGATCTTTCTTAGGTGGCTCAATTGAGAAAGAAATTGAGATCACTTGGATTGATTCCCCACCTACCACCAAAAAAGGATGATGGATCCAATAAATTATTTTTAATCTAAAACTCTATCTTATATATGGGATCTATGGAATCTACCTAATCAGCGATCTAGTTTTGTTTCTCTCTAAACTTCTATTTATATTTAAGATTTGCTGAATCTCAAATATGAGCATGTGTAACAGAGTGGGGAGCAAGAAGGGGGACCAAATATAATGGAATGGGGGAGTTAGGGAGAGGCCTCATATTGCATTCACTTGCCTGCATATATTTGTTGTTTGTTTAAGTTCCTAAGCATGAATTTGTTCATTATTCAGGTCATAACTATATAGGATCTGAGCACTTGCTTCTTGGGCTGTTGCGTGAGGGTGAGGGTGTGGCTGCCCGTGTGCTTGAGAGTCTTGGAGCTGATCCAAGCAACATCCGTACGCAGGCATGTTTAAATTTAATCCAGATTGTGATATATATTGTTCTGCACTTCTAATTATTACGAGGACTATAAGCTTCTGTTGTTTAAGTAGGTTATTAGGATGGTTGGTGAAAGCACGGAAGCAGTTGGTGCTGGGGTTGGAGGTGGAAGCAGTGGCAATAAGATGCCCACGCTCGAGGAGTATGGAACTAATTTGACAAAGTTAGCAGAGGAGGTAATTTTTTCATGTTTTGCTCATTTCCAATGCATGTTGTTACTTATCATCAAAACTTTAAGATCTAACCTCGTGATGTTACAGGGCAAACTAGATCCAGTTGTTGGCAGGCAGGACCAAATAGAGCGTGTTACCCAAATTCTGGGAAGGCGAACAAAGAACAATCCTTGCCTGATTGGAGAGCCTGGTGTTGGGAAGACAGCCATTGCAGAAGGACTTGCTCAACGCATAGCAAATGGGGATGTTCCAGAAACTATTGAAGGAAAGAAGGTTTGTTTGGATTATCTTATTCAATTAATTATCATACACTGGTTTCAGTTGCTTCTTCTGTTTCTTTATTAATTTTTGGATTTACTTGTGCCTTTTGCCTGATGTCAGTTACTCATGTATTTGAGCTTTGTTTTTGATTTTTTGGGTGCAATGTCTGACAATGTTGGGACTCTTTCTGATTTTTTTGGTTCCTTCTTATCACTCTTTTTGGCTCACTATCATAATAATCGACTTTTGACACTCTTTTTGGCTCTCAGTCATAATAATTGACTTTTGACAATGGTAATTTGTGACTTATCTATTGTCTTTTTTTTTTTGGGTAAAATCCAGGTCATTACCCTTGATATGGGACTCCTTGTTGCTGGTACCAAATATCGTGGAGAGTTTGAAGAAAGATTAAAAAGTTGATGGATGAAATAAAGCAAAGTGATGAGATAATACTCTTTATTGATGAGGTACACACATTAATTGGAGCAGGAGCAGCAGAGGGTGCAATAGATGCAGCTAATATCTTAAAACCAGCTCTTGCAAGAGGTGAACTACAGGTATTAAAAGATTTCGTGTAATTTTTTCTTAACATTTTGACCACAGTTAATTGTCATCATTTCTATATTTTAGGATGATTATTTCATTGAAATTTTGGAGTACTCTTTCTTCTTGTTCTCTTAACAGTGGAAAAGCATTAAGCCTTTGATTTTTTTTTTTGAAAATGCAATTCCACATTAGTTTCTACATTATAAATTATAAATGGAGTTCCAAGATGCTAGTAACTGTCCATAGTAAGCCAAGCCTGTTCATTTTGTTCAGTGTATTGGAGCCACAACACTCGATGAGTACAGGAAGCACATTGAGAAGGATCCTGCTTTGGAAAGACGATTTCAACCAGTAAGAGTGCCAGAGCCAACAGTTGATGAAACAATACAGATCCTGAAAGGGCTTCGTGAACGCTATGAGATTCACCACAAACTTCGTTATACAGATGAAGCTTTAGTTGCTGCTGCTCAATTGTCATACCAATACATTAGGTTTGTGACACAAAACCAAGCTTCAATGCATAAGGTTTTGTATGTTAATCTTTTCTTTTAATAAGTAGAATCAGGGCATAGGATCCTCATACAATACTGTCATTTGTTATATGCTGTTACCAATCTTGGGTGAACTGTAAGTGGTGATGGTAGGTTAGGTGAGTCCCTCCTTTCTTCACCAGTAAAATGTTACCTAACATTGTATAAAACACTTGCTTAAGGCTCATTTTGCCTCGCATTTACAAGGTGAGGCTCTCCAAAAAAACCTTCCTGAGGCTCATAACTGTGGCTATATGGCAGCATTACCTGGACACTTGACATAGGTGCCAAGTGTCACCAAGTGTTGGACACAGCAGCCTTCAAAATCTAGGTAGAGGGACACAACATATATACATGTATATTTTTACATGTATCTAAATATGTAAGTGCACTCATACTTGTCTATATGCGGATGTATGTATGTAAACACAGACATAGTGTAGAGACATACATACAGAAATGTATATATACACATGTATGTGTATATGACATAAAGGAATCTAAGGTGTATTCTAGTTTATGATTTATGTTGTTTAAGTTATTTCTTTGGTAAATTTAAGGTTAATTAAGTTGTTTAAAGGTACTTAATAATTAGTTACAAATAATAATTATTACAACTTTGTATGGTAGATGTTGTTTATTACACTTAGCTTTAAGAGTCCAATACTAGAAAAAACAAGTCTTCTTCATGACCCAACAAAAAAAAAATACAGCAGGATACTTCAAAGTGGTGTCTCCGGCTGTATTGTGTCATGTCTACGTGTTTGGAATTGGCAACACTGCCCATACCTGAAAAATCGTGTCCAAGTAATGAAGCTTTACTGTATCATATAAGGAGGCTGCTATGATCCATTGTGATAGGGCGGTCCTTGGTGTAGTGGTAAGATTGCTCCATTGTGACCAGGGTGTCAGGTTTGAAACATGGTAACAGCCTTTCTGCATGCAGAGATAAGGCTGTGTACATCTGACCCTCGCAGAGGTGGGAACCTCATGTATAAGGTTGAACTTTGTTCAATACAAAAACTGAGAAAATTTGGGCTACACTATGTCTCCTTGTATATATAAAAAAAATATGTTCTTGTTATAAATTATCTTCTGCCCTATGCTTATTTATGTTTTCCTTGAATTTCTAATTATACAGTGGTGTCTAATGGGGTCTGAGAGATGCTTTTCTGCTTCCTATTGTATATCATCTTTCTTTCTACCATATAAGAATTCTCTGATTACAATTCACCTCTGTTGGCAGGCACAGTTATGATAATTTACAATTCACATCTTTGTTGTTAGGCAAAGTTATGATAATTCTTAAGAATTTAAAATATGTTTTTTTAATAAATTATCTTCTGTCCTATGCTCATTTATGTTTCCTTGTATTTCTAATTATACAGTGGCATCTAATAGGTCCCGCGAGATCCTTTTCCTCTTCCTATTTTATATCATCTTTCTCTCTACTATATAAGAATTCTTTGATTACAATTCACATCTTTGTTGTTAGGCAAAGTTATGATCATGGTTCGCCGTACTGGGCCGAACTGCCCGGTACGTGGCGTACCGAGCCAAACCGGTGCCTTACCGGTCCGATTCGGACTTTTTTTTGAAAATCCCCCGAACTGTCCGGTTTGCGTCCATACCGCCCAAAATCGGGCGGTTTGGTCGGTTCGGTACCGGTTTGGCATGAACCGAACCGTGTCAACATCCCCACGTGGAAAAGTGGGAGGGGGGAGGGTGGGTCGGGGAGTTTTTAAATGGCTGAGGTGTTAGAGTTCTCTGAGAAGTCTCAGAGAACTCCCGAAGCATATGAAGGTCTCAACGAAACCGTTGAGACCTCCGAAAAATTAAAAAAAAGAAAAAACTCCGTCAAATTGCAGGAGTGGTTCGAGGAGAGGCTGA
>KE504714.1:1348245-1359936 GCA_000441515.1 Elaeis oleifera | reverse complement strand
TTAAAAAAAGTAAATTAAATTCTTCTATTATTTTGTATTTTTTTTTTTTTTTTGTTGTATGCCTGGAAATTGTCTGTTATGGTACCAAGTAACCAAATTTTAGCTGCAAAGATTCCAAATCCTGAGAGAGGTAAATAAATGCAGAATATCTATCACCCATCCTTTCAGCATCTCTATGGACAGGACTGGAGCACTTGTTTGTTTTGGCTTGCCAGCGCTAGCTGGTAGTGATACATGCCACCTTTCCCTCCACCCTCCCATTCCTTCTCCTTTCTCTCTGTTCCCTTCTTCCCTTTTCTCTGAAGATGGGAAATGGCCTGCAAAGGTGGTGAGACCTCTGCCCCCCATCAGAGGAGAATTCCCCTGGTAGCACAAGGCATTGGGAAAAGGTTTTTTGGCTCTCCCTACATCCCTTCCCACTAGGATTACTGACAAGGGTCATGCACACATGTGAAACCTTGGGCTTTGGGAATTCCAAGCCATATGGTCCTAATCTCATCTGGTCCTGTTAGTTTGTGGGAGGGAAGATGCCTTTAGTTTGGGCTCATATGGTAGTAGCCTTTAGCCGCTTCTTATAGGGAAGCTCACAGGTCTATAGACTGCAGCGTCTGAATGATTAGAATGACATTGTTGTTGTTCCCAAAACTTAACAAAATAGTAAAAAATACAGGGATTAAAAGAAATCCTCAAAGAGGGTGAGGGGCATAGCCTTTATCATATGTTCCTCCTATGATCCAATTTGGCTTGTGAACTTTGTAAGTGAAACCCTTAGCCTCAACAATTGTTAAATAAGAAAATTCTTGAATAGGTATAGGATCAACTAATCCATATGAGCACCACCCTTCCTCTGTTATCCTTCATTATGATAGCTGTTACTCATAGCCATTATTGTCTTTGACTAGACCATAGCCATCACTTAATTTCAAGAAAAATTCAGTCTATTGTTGATTGGTTGAATATGACCCATAACTTCTGCAATAATGATAATTTATATATTTACTAAGAGTTTGCTATGGTGAAGATAGATTCAATAGAACTTTCAAAAAAAAAATTTCTACTGGTAAAGGATCTCATTTCAGAATTTTTTTTTTTAATCTTTTGAGAATAATACTTGAGCATGTTTTAAGGTGGTAATATAATGTTATGTATTTGCTAAAACGAATGTAATGCTTTGTAAATGTAAACCACTCTTATAATTTGTATTCTTTTCGAAAGAACAATGGTTGCTCAAGAATTTAAATCACTGAACGAGATCTACAATTCATTGATCAGGACATCCATATGGTTGTCTTTTCTCTCATTGTCAAAATGCCCCATCAGTCCATTTGCACAAACCTATGGTCTCCTTGCACTTTATGTTTTGATAATACCTATACAAACATTAATTTACTAAATTGAAGATCATATTTGTCCTGATCACTGCTTGGTTATTTGATAGAAACACAAAGTTTTCAAAACTTCTTTTGACAATTGTGAACATGGAAGCGAAGCTTGGATATACCTGTTGCTGCAAGACTGGTTCAAGGCGAACATGGTTGAAGGCAGACTCCTTCCGATCCAGGAGCTCGAAGCCAATCCGATGATCGGGATATCAAGAAAAACCTACAAGAAAAATTCACTATTGTCAGAGATTCTCCGATAGAGGATCCTTCGATACTTAAGTCAGCTAGAGCTTGAGAATAGTAGATGAAAAAAAGAGAGAAAGAACAAGAGCGAGATCTATTTTTTGGACTAGAGCTTACATGAGGATCCTTTTGTTACCTCTTTATATAGAGGTGCTACCATAGGTCGTTAGGCTGTCCGATCCTAATTTCTTAGATTGCACGGTCTCAATCTGATAGGCTGTTAGGATAGAAAATCCATACACTAACCTATGAATCAAAGTTGTTAGTCGTAAATATCAGTGGTAGATTATGCCCATGTTCTAAAAGTTGTTGGAAGATTCCAAAAATCACCCACATGACTGAGTAGACTGGTGGCTTGAGGTCGGTAGCTAAGGCTTTGCCTTAGATGTGTTAGCACCCATGCAAGTCATTAAGCCCTATTCTTATCATCGATTGGATCCCGACCTTGGAGTCGATAATTATCCGATCTGGAGGTGAAATAGAAGTTGATGATGTAACATCACTTCACCTCAGTCTTCTGGATCTCTCCTTGGCACTTGAGATAGTCTCGTTGGATCATCGGTAAGTGCTTGGTTTGTAATCCGAGGAGGGAAGATCGGGTCGAATGGTAGATAACCTCCACAATACTTACTCTCCACTTCTGAGTCCAAAATTGTTTCACTACCTCGAAAGAAGGGCATAGTTAGTTCTATGGTTAGTCGCCAGTTGTTGATCTGATCTTTCTCCTCGAAGTATTTATTCTGCAATATCTGATGAAGAAATCTTGAGACCTCATTAATACATTGCTTCGCCATTACCACTATAATTATGAAGGATGGGGAGTTCAAGGCATCGTGACGTAATGGTTTAAAAAAAAAATCTGAGGATTACTTGCAGACTTGTCAGAGTTTGCCACATGTCGGACATTGGTAGTCCCTGTGCTGTGCATCATGGATCGACCCGTGATTCATTCTGAGGGTGGTGCAACGAAAAGTCATGCTATTTGGTGGTCTTAATTTGCATGATCTTTAATGCTTACAATCCCAAACAATATTTTGCCGAAAGAGATGTTTGAGGTACTTTTTCCTAGAAGGTGAGACTTCTAAAGCCATTAGGGTTGTGACATCTGATGTGCGGCCTGGGAGGTGAAGGGGTGCATCCCTACCCGAGTCGCCTATAAATGGAGGAAAGGGGCTACTATTTGTGGTCAAGTCCTTTTCTTCAATCTTCATGATGTCATCGCTGTAGTCTTCCATCGGGGTACAATAGTCACCAACATTTGCTGCAACATGGAGGGGTTCTCTCCTATACCCCCTAGCTAGCTACAAGGTGTTTGGAAGGGGCACATCTGCAGGAGTAGCATCTTGGCATGGGAGGTATCAGAACCATCGTCACTATGGAAGATGTGGAACCATGGCTGCCAT
The DNA here is from genome assembly GCA_000441515.1 of Elaeis oleifera. NCBI lineage: Eukaryota > Viridiplantae > Streptophyta > Magnoliopsida > Arecales > Arecaceae > Elaeis > Elaeis oleifera. Next base: position 1,356,908 of record KE504714.1, on the reverse strand, counting down.
TGATCTAGATGATTATGCTGGAGACTGACCACCTTGTAGGATTTATTATTAAAATTCTATCGCCCCAATGTAGACTCTGTCGAGAGTGCAGCAGCATTGGCTGTTGGTCCAGACGAAGAGCGAGCGATGACTCAGAGGGCTTTCTCAACATCGAGCCCTCCAGAAAGATCTTGGTAATTTCCTCAAGGCTGTCGTTCCCTCCTAAGCAGGCTTCTTGGTCTGAATGGGTGGGTCCTGGGGGGAAGCCAACCCCGAAGAACCATGCCATCCCTGATATTCTTTGGTATGGACCAATGACTACCAAAAAAATTTTCTCAAAGTGGATGTTATCGGGGGCTCTATAGAACAAGGTCTTGACCCTGCCATGGAGCCTACGCTCGAGGATGTTGATCGAATTAGTACTTTTTGCTTTCTTTCTCATTGTAGCGAGCTTTCTTTGAATGGAATGAAATAATTCTTTATCATTTTACAATGTTTGTGTTAAATGATCTCAGTCTTCGGGATCGATTGTTATTTGTCCTGTGTGGTCATCGACTTGGTCGATTGATCAAGCTAGTGGTGAAATAGGAATCCTCGATTTTAGCCTGGGTCTAAGGCTATTCTATCGGAAGTCATAATATTCGAGGTCGGTTTGAAGTGGGTCTTTGGCAATAGATTTTGCCAAGGAAATGATGTCGTCTCTACTTTACCATCAATATGTGCTAGGGAGGACATTGACGAGGATTTATTTGAGATCGATACAAAGTCAATCTATGACAATATTTTTGCCAAATCACTGTCACTGTCCTCAACCTCTGCTTGACCTATCCCAGGATGAGGAGTGCTAGTGGGCCATATCAAAAGATCCTTGAGGGTTAGCCCCTTCATTGTCATTTTTGGCCTCTGCTCGATTCATCCGAGGATAAGGAGCACCGATTGGTCATATCGAGGGATCCCCGGTGGGTTATCCCCTTTGTCATTATCCTTAATTTTGTTCGACTTGTCCGAGGATGAGAAGCGTCGGTTGGCTATATCGAGGGATCCTTAGAAGATTAGATCCTTCGTCATCATCCTCGTCCTTCACTTGACTTGTCTAAGGATGAAGAGTTTTGGTTGGCCATGATGAGGAGTTCTCAAAGGATTAGCACCTTCATCATCATTCTTGGCCTCTGCTCGACTCGCTCAAGAACTAAGAGTGCCGGTTTGCCATAAAGAAGAATCTTCGAAGGGTTAGCCCTTTCATCGTCATCCTCAACTGACCTCAAAATGAACCAAGGATAGTCACATGATCCATCAGTTGCTGCACATCCCTTTTTATCCTTGGGTGCTTCATCTCCACCAGTGCTTGGATCTTCTTTAGATTTGTCTCAATCCCTCGATGGGTCACCATGAATCCCAAAAACTTATCTCAGCTCATACTGAACGTTTATTTGTTGGGGTTGAGCTTCATTTGGCTTTACCTCAACTTACTAAATATTTTCTTCTAGATTGGTGATAGGGGTGGCAATCGGATTGGGTTGGATATAAATGAATCGGATCAGATATGGGTCGAGTCAAAAATTTAAATTCGAATTTGATCTATTTATTTAAATAGATTAGATTTTAAAACTGAATCTGATCTTCTTAATAAATAGGTTATCCGATCTGACCTGTTTATGACCCATGTATAACCTCGTTAAAAAAAATGACCCGTTTGTGGCATGTTTAAAAAAATAAAAATAATAAAATCTACTCTCACCTCTCAGTCTCCGATCTCTATGGCTCACCACACTCTCAACCCAATCGCCCTTCCGCCCGACCACCCCTCAGCCCTTGCCCTTTGCCTTCATCGGCGTCGCCGCATTATCGGCCCAACTGCCACTCTGCCCGACTGCCCCTCAGCCCTCACCCTCTGCCCTCATCGGCGTCGCCGCGCTCTCCACCTGACCGCCTCTCTGCCTGATCGCCTCTGGCTCCATCCTAGAAGGTTTGACCCAACTCTCGGCTGCCTCTTCACCAACGAGCCCAACTGCGCTCTTGCGGCCTTCAGGCTCTAGCTAGCTCCGTCCGACCATGCCCTACCTACAGCCCTCCACCCCATTGGGATCTCTCTGTCGCCTCGGACTCCTTTGCCTTCGGCAAGCCTCTGTGATCATGGCCTCAGCATCATCTCCGAAACAGCGGCGGTGTGAAGAAGAAGGAAAGGGAGGGCCGAGGGGAAGAGGAGAAATCTTAGCGGGATGGGGACCTGGGGCTCGATCGATGGCTCGGATATCAATGAAAATCATGAAATGCAAGGGGTAGCATGGCATGTTATCGATCATGGGATTTGACACGGTTCAATTACACCTATGGAGGCAGGGGGTACTAAATGAATTTGGGAACAAAGTGCGCACTACGCACCGTAGGCTCACATGGGAGGAACCCACTAGCCTGTTATCCAATCCATTTAAATGGATTAATTCATGATCAATCCAAAACTTATATAGATTAAACGGGTTAAGCAGGTTAGATATATAAAATTCGAATCTGATCCAAATAATAAACAAGTTAAATGGGTCGATTTATTACAATCCGAATCTATTTAGCCTAAATCCAAATCTGTTTATAATGGGTCAAATATAGGTCAGGTTGACGGGTCAGGTTATATTTTATCACCACTAGTTGGTGATGTGCAGATCGGCCTCGATGCTTTTAACCAATATATCTTCAATATAGACTTCTATATTGTACCCGATCTTGTATTTAGAAACCTTGTTGATGAGATATTGGTACGTGGCTTCTGCATTTTCAACCTGAAAGGCATCATTTTATAATATTACAAATCTTTCTCGATTATAAACATAATTTTTTTCTTATTTTCGAATGTAATTCGAATCTAGTTGTAGCATAAGAAGGCATCCATAAAGCTCAGGAGTTAGTATCCCGACATGGCATCTACGGATTAGTAGATCCTCAAAAGAGGAAAGCTATCCTTTGGGCATGCTTTATTGAGGTTGTTGTAGTCAATGTAGATCCTTTATTTGCCATTCACTTTCTTCACTATAGTGACATTGGCCATCCACTCCAGATAGTGGGCTTCACGGGTAAATTTTATCGTCAGGAGTTTGTTGACTTCCTACTTAATTACTTGTTGCCACTCCGAGGTGAAGCTTTTCTTCTTCTATTGAACCGGACGATGATTCTGATCCACGTTCAATATATAAATAATGACATCAGAAGGTATATCTAATATATCAGATGCTAATCAGATGAAAACATCTTTATTAACCCATAGAAATGTCATCAAATGATCTCGAAGCTCTAGCATCAGCTGTGCTCCGAGCTGAAGAGTTCTACTCAGATCGTCTCCAAATGGCATTACAATAAGTTGCTTGACTAGTTTACCTCGAACTTCTTTTGACTTCTCCCTATGGTCCTCAATTGGCACAATCTCCACTAGCTGTTTCTCCTTTATTATCTCTAAAAATATTGACAACCAAGCATTTGGTCTCCTCAGATTTCTTCAACCTTGTTCTTAGTCGGGAATCTTATGAGCAAATGGTATATGGAGATTGCGGTTTGCATGGCATTCAGTTCTAATCATCTGAGGATTGCATTGTAAGTAGAGGAGACCTGAACAATCAAAAAGGTGAGTTGCATAGTTTTGGCTTGAGGCTCCTGCTCGACAGTCATCGATAGGGTTATCTCTCCTTTTATGACTATGGAATCACCAAAAAATCTGACCAAGGAGTATTAACCTTCCTTAATCGATCAGCAGGTAATTTCATTCTTTGGAAGGCATCATAAACAACACGTCAGCTAAGCTTTCATTATTGATTATAATTTTTTTATATTATAATTTGTTATCGTCATAAATATGATGACAACATCATCATGAGGAGTTTAGACTCTTCGAAGATCATCATCGGAGAAAGAAACAATACCATCCATGCGCTGCCTTTTTACCCCTTGTCCGATCTTCTGCCTCCCCCAACCTGCGAGGCCGAAAATCATGCTGATGGCACAAGTTGTAGGTCTGTTATTGTTGTTCTAATGACTCCCATTCTAGGCCTCATTAAGATCGTGCTCGATGTCCCAGATTTTTGCTAGAGATCTTTCTCTTAGCAGCATCTTTCGGGCCATTGAAAGTAACCCAGAGTCGAATTTCCGCTGGAGGAGGGGAATCACTATTGTCGGTCCTCCTTCCTTAGACTCGGATGGGAAGGTGGCTAGCGGTGAGGAGTAAAAGCGGAGTGGAGTGTATGCAGGAGGTTGATTTCGGACTCTTGGGATGAGATTGGCGACTGTGTCGAGGGAGCCATCTGAGGTGCCGACTTCAGGGATCGAGGTTGCTCCACCACCTATTGGAGCTGTTGTACTATGGAAGTCAATGCTTGGATATGTTGGATCAGGATCTTGAGCGGCTATAGATCTACTGTGATAAGGGATCACGCAGCAACGGGCTCTCGGACAGTACCATCCTGGTTGCAGTGAGAGGATTGTCGGCAGGAGGCTGCGGAGTTGTGCGCTCTTGTTCTCGCCATATCCTTTTCTTTTAGACTTAAGACCTTTTCTCTAGCACCAGACTGTTGCTGTAAGATTCCAATTTGAGGTGAACATGGCTGAAGGTAGACTCCTTCTAACTTGGGAGCTAAGCACCAATTCGAGGATTGGGATGTCAAGAAAATCTGTAAGAAAAGTCTACTCTCATCGAGGGTTCTCTAGTATGGGACACTCCGATGCTTATGTTAATCGAAGCTTGAGAACAGTAAAGGAAAAGAAGATGGAGAATAAAAGCAAGATCTATTTTCTGGAGTTGAGCTTATTGAGGATCCCCTTATTATCTTTTTATATAGAGATGATGTCGTAGGTTGTTAGGCCATTAGGCCCCAATTTTCTAGGTTGCTAAGACTCAATCTGACAGGCCGTTAAGATAGGGAATCCATCCATTTACTCATGAATTAAGATTGTTACTCATGGGTGCCAATCACGGATAGTGCCCATGTTCTAAAAGCTGTTAAAAGATTTCAAGAATCACCGATGTGGTTGAGTAGATTGGTTGCTTGAGGTTGGTGCAAACCCGAGAATTTGCCTTAGATATTTCAGCGCCCGTGTAGGACATTGGGCTCCATTTTCTATTGTCAGTTGGATCTTGATCTTAGGGTCAGTAAGTATCCAATCTGAAAGTCGAACAAAAGCCAGAAATCTAATGTCGCTTCGTCCCAGTCTTCTGGATCTCTTCGTGACATTGGAGGTAGTTTCGTTGGGTCGTCAATTGCAATTTGAAAAAAAAAGATTAGATCAGATGGCACATAACCTCCACAATAATACCAATCTATATCATGCCAATATTAGAGTGGTAAAATTATTACTGAACCTACTTGATACAAAAAAGGAGAAGAGACATGCGTCCACATGCTTCGACAACACCAATATCTCCTCATCTCTGAACTAAAATTTCCGAACATGATATCATAACCGTTAAAACAGTCATTATCAGACACCCTTTTTGGAAGCAGCAATAGATAGGTACAGTGAAATACCATTATTATTGGAGTATTTCACTGTTTACAAATATTATTATTATTTTCTTTTTGAGTTGACATGAGGTAGGCAAGCAATGAACGGCCATTAATTATTTCAGACCAAGAGAGAGAAAAAGTAGAGAATAGTACTGATGTGCACTGTAGTCAAGGGACTGTGGATGGGAACAACGCTAGAAAGCTCCGTTATTCCAAACTATTTGTATGTATGTTGCTCCTCTGCCACCCTTGGCAAAGGCCAGCTGCTTCCGAGGGAAAGAGACAACTCCTTGAGGGGGGACATCTCCAGGATTGCATGCAGTGTGCCCTGGTTCTTCCACGGCTCATGTAAAGTGATGCCACTAATCCCATGCATCTTCTCAAAATAATAACCCAACCTGCGCCCACATTTTGGTACAGGGACAAAAGGGTGTGCAACAGTTTCTTCCACGACCCTTCGCTTTCTTCCTGCGTTGTATGGTGAATCCATGCTTGCTCTACGTACGGCGCCATTGCTTGGCCTGTCCCTTTCAAGGCTTCATCATTAATTATTTCCATTCATTTTATCCAAAAATAGTGGAAGTATAGACTATAAGGAGTTGCATGTGTCTAAAAATTAAGTGTTTATGTTAATGAGTACAATGCTATGATCCTCATGAAAATGATCATTCCTTTACGTATTGTTTACAGCACCACTGCTCAAATACCAAAGTACATCTAGAGAGAGAGAGAGAGAGGTATCCTGCTGTATATGTGAATATAATTTTGTCCTTTATGTACTAAATCGACCATATTTGCAACTGAATAGAGATCCATTAACATAGATCTTCCTCAACAAAACTATAGTAGGTGATGCATGAACTATATATTTATTTTTTTAAAAAGTAAGTGTGAGTTAAATACAACAATCTAACTTGCATCAAACCTTAAGTTTAGCCTTTAACTGCAAGGAGATGTTATTGGTTGGATCATGTGTGGATCAATCTAACCATCAACCAATATGTATGAAAAATAGACTATATAATATAAATATATATATGTTGGTTTGTGGTTGGATTTGTTCATTGTTGAGCTGGCGGATCTGACTCAAACAATAATTTTTTTTTACCAAGGGTAAGATGTAGCTCTTGATGTATACACGGAAGAAGCAATAAAATCCAAGTAGATTCTCTGAATGAAAAACGACAAAACAATTATCGACGATGGTTACGGCAGAACTATTGTCGCATTTTTTTTTCCTGCCTGTACCCATCAAGACTGTAGCTTGCAGAAGTCTCGCTGGACATGGAGAATTGCGGTCAACAATTGCATGACATCCATCTCATGAACTAAAGATAAGGCCTACGGTTCTACCTAATCACACATTCTCTTTAACCAAGCATTTATTCAGACCATATCCACATTCCTGACCCTACAATCAATATTATCTTTCTTTGGAGCCTTCAATTTACTTTCTTCGTCCATTCACTGCCTTCTATTCAATGGCTCGGATATCCATCCACTCCCATATGTAGGTTCTCTTTCAAATCCATAGCTATGAGCTTACGATTTAGAGACAAAGAGAGTGATATACCATACTGCAAGAGATCCAAACAAAAAAATTTATTCTACAAAATAGATTTTGAGAAGGCATTTGACAATGTGGATTGAGACTTCTTTCTATCTCTTCTTCGAGCGAGGAACTTTGATCCTAAATGATGCCAATGGATAGGGAATATTCTTCAATCGAGTAAAATGGTAATTATCATCAATGGAGAACCAACAAAATGATTTCAAACTAGAAAGGATCTCAAGCAAGGAGATCCATTATCTCCATTGCTCTTCATCTTAATTACAGATATACTTAGCAGAATGATGGAATTGGTAGAAGCAAACAAACTAATCAGGGAAATTGGGCCACAAAATAGCACAGGTAAATTTCTTTGTCTGCAATTCACCGATAACACTTTACTTCTCTACAATGCTCATAAAACTCACACCTCAAATCTAAAATTTCTATTATACTCATTTGAGCTTTTTTTCGGACTAAAAATAAATTTTGAGAAGAGTACAATGGTAGGGATTGGAGTAAACAGTTAAAACAGTGAATTATACGCAAAACTCATGAGGTGCCAAAACACAAATCTTTCTTTGAGATACTTAGGTTTCCCCTTCATTACAAGAAACTTAGAGCAAATGACTAGAGGTTTATTGAAGAAAAAATTAGCAAAAAGCTCGTCGAATGGAAAAGAAAAATCTTATCAATGGCCGTAAGATTAGCACCGGTGAATTTGGTCTTGGATGCAACTCTTGTTTATTGGATTGCATCCTTTTATTACCCATAGAAGTGATAAAGAGAATAGAGAGAAAAAAAAGAGCATTCTTATGGCGAGGAGACAATCCCTGTAGGGGAGGATATAGCTTAGTTAATCGGTTAAGAATTTGTTATCCAAAGCATCTGGGAGGAATGGGAGTTATGAACCTACAACTGTTCAACGAGTGCCTACTTGTGAAATGATGGTGGAGATATTTTAGAGAACATCAAAAGCCATGGAGGAAATTAATATCTCAAAACTATTTTATCTCCGGAATACCAAGCCAGCCCTCCCAACCCTCCTAAGCTACCTTCAAAAGAACTTCACCGACTTGGAAAAGCATCCTCACAATTCAACAATGGTTCCTCACAAGCATTAAATTCAAGCTGGGTAAGAGGAATGAAATTGCCTTTTGGAATGACCAATGACTGTTACAAGGAACACTTAAAGAGATCTTTTCAACCCTTTATCTGGTGCGGACATCAGAACCATCAAAAATCGACAATATGATTTAAGTTCGATTTGGATCGAAGAAGGCTCATTAGATTGATTCTACTTCAGTCAATAAATTTTAATGCATTTAGCTTTGGATCCATAGGGCCATACTTGGATTTGTCCACGTCACCTTTGGAGCCACCACTCTCCACATGCCAAGAGCAGAAATATGCATGCCAGCGTATGCCGTGCTCATGCCAAGTTGTGTCAAGCATCAAGCACCCACATGGAGTTCCATTTCTTCCTTAGAATTCCTTAAGAGTTCTTGACTACTTAGTTATTTTGTTGAAGGCTGATTTCTTTCCCATGATAGATTATAATGCTTATTTTTTATGGAGGTTGATTTCTTCTTTGTAAAAGATAAGAAATTCCTAAAGAAACAGGATCCTTAGAGTCCTATATAAATCCTTGT
>KE504714.1:1276340-1287305 GCA_000441515.1 Elaeis oleifera | reverse complement strand
TCGACAGCAGGTTCGTCGACAACCTCGAAAACATCCGAGCTCCTATCAGACAGAGAGCTACTTCGTTCCTCCAGACATTCCTACCGAACTTCAGCCGACAGGCTTAGACGCTGACAGGCAACAATAATGGCTGCAGCACTACTTCACTTCCTGTAACGGACCCCACGCAGCTCCATCATGCTCTGGCAAGTCACGACAACGGACATCATTCCACTCTCCGCAACAGGCCCACGTGGCAAGCCATAACGATGTCCACGTCTCTACTCCACTACCCTCCGTAACAAACTCCTGAACGGCCCACTACCAGACGGTTACAGACGTCGCTATCAGTCTGTTGCGCCCTTTGCCTATAAATAAGGCCCCCCAGATACGTTATTCTCTAAGCTCTCGTCTCTATCTCAAAACTCTGCTAAAATTTCTGTTCGAGCACTCCATTCTTGTTGAGGCAGAGAACTGACTTGAGCATCGGAGGGTCTTGCCGGAGCAACCTCAACTCCGGTTTAGACTTCCCTTGCAGGTCCCGGCGGCGACCGCGGCACCCTCGACTCCAGCTTCTCCGATGCCGGCGGATTTTTGCACCAACAAGTACGATTTGTCTACCACCAAGAACCATATATTTTGGGCTTTCTTCAATGTTAAACACTAAATTAAATACCTAGTTTTCTCTAGTTGCCCCACGTTTGACCAAATTTGTAATTTAATATTTTTAAAGTTCTTTTATGCTTGTGGGTCAATCTTCGCACTATGAATTGTCTATGAGTCATGACCATAAGGAACAAGATTTTTCCAGATGAAGATATTCTTTTTGTAATTATTAGCCCAACTTAGTTTTTTTTATATACTTTTATGGCTTCTGCTGAACAAAAATCTCCAAAAACTTATCTACTTTTGAATATAATACCAAGTTTCTCAATTTGTGACCAACAAATCTTACGCCATCGATCATCCCCCTGTTTTGAGATTTTTTTAATTAAAAAATATATCAACAAATTCGAATATGTCATAGTTTATAAAGGTATGACATTACATAGATTATCTTTTTTCCAATACTCTCTGCAGAACCAATATGCCACTAGGAACAAATGTGTTCTTCTGTGGGAATGCATTTTAAAAGCACAGTGTTGCATATATCTACAAGTTAAGATAGAATTCAAATATGTATCATCCTCATGCTGTGTATATTAATAAATGTAAACAGAGTATACCTCGAAAATTCAAGATGATAAAAATAACAAAGATAATAAACTTCATCTCCACACAATTGAAATATACATCAAAATATAGCAGATTACCATGCATAACAGCCAGTCCCCAGTACCGAGCAAGCCAACACCTCTTGAGAACAACCTCTTCCTATAATTTAAACATGCATACACAATCAGATTCTCACATTACCAATCAAGCATATGACATGATTTCCAGAGAACCAGGCAATGCCTAAAGTGCAAACCATTTCTTCTTCAGTTAAGATCATTCTCTGTGTCATGGAGCATAAAGCTTTTGTTTCAGATTCAGCTTCTCTAAGTTGTTCCACTGCAGCTGCAGCTTCATCTCTTGCAGACTACAAAAATATAGAATGCAAGCAATTAGGAGCTGAAATGGACACCAGAAAATCACCTGCATAGTAACACCTAAGCAAACTATAAGAATTAGCATAAAATTTCAAACATAATAGGTATATGGTACCTGCACTTGTTGTTGAAGAGCTGCTACTTCCTCACTTCTTTCACCCTTGGTCTGCATGGCAGCCTTCATAGCAGCCTGAAGTAGTTAAGGGAAAAAGTGACTTTCAATCCATTAAATCAGTCAAGCATCTCCATTCAAATTAAGTTAAAGAAAGAATAGTCATAGGAAAAAAGATATGGAAGCATGGAAGCTTTATTAAAGGGACCACAGGTCATGCCAACTAATACATGCCGACCAAGCAAGTTTCCACTGGATCATCCAGACAATTTTGCTTAGCATGAATGAGAGCATACAAACTTATGATAACAATTGCAAAATCTGAAATCTGATAACAATGCACAGTTGCATCTAATGTAATCTAAGATGACCTAATATAGGAAGTATGTACAAAGATTACTTTGATAGTGTCATGCTTTTTGAGGCCATTGCAGTATTTATTTAGGAGCTCTCAAGGCTTAAGAAAAGGGATCCCCTTCCTTCTACGTCAAGGCGGAATGTCATAGTACATTGACGACAGCTTAAAGGTTGAAACATTTACGCAGTTCATCTTGCCAGATCTGCCCACAGTCATTAACATCTGTTTGCAGATGAAGTTATGTGACCATATGATGCAGGAGCATTAAAAATTCAACAGTCCAAGCTTTTCTATTTTATTCTTTAGAAATTTTTAGGTCTGATTTATGTATCTATTTCTATAATATATGTGTTTTAGATGGGAAGGTATCTTGGAGTTACTGTTAAAGGTGAGCAGGATGTGTCACAGTAATCATGATTTTTTAGAAGTTCTAGCACAAGACAGATAATTTGTTGGTTGATGGGATTTTAAGGGGATTTATAATTTGCAAGAGTCCTAGATGAATCAAACAAGGGAATTTTTGTATTATAATGAGTCAAAAAAGAGCATCGTACGCACAATTTCTATGAATAATAAAAAAGCTTCTTTGAAGCCTGCTTCAGCTACCCTTCTCTCCTCTCTTTTCTCTCTTTCTTTGTCACTTCTGTTCTCTCCATTAATTCTGTTCATCATCTCCATTCATCTTATTCCATTTAAATTTTACAGCTGATATTATTTAATATGTCATCAGATTTCAGTCAGTAAACTTCGTATCCGATTTATAATCTGCTTGGTTTATTTCAATATTTTCCTCCTAAATCCCACTCCAGATTTCTCTATGATTGATTGCCAAATTCTTTGTTGAGTTCTGTTTATTTTGGCAACTTATTATTTACTGAAATCTGATTGCAACCCTACAACTGAGTTTCAATCAAGCCCTAGACCTCTTTCTCCCACCTTCGCTCACTTGGAAACCTGAAACAACATCTTTCTTTTGACCGACCACTGCCCTAATTTCAGTTTTATCACTGGCTGTCCTCTTCTCAGACTTGGACAGCAAGCAAGAAAGCTGATTGTACACCCTAAGGCCCAATCTATCCAATCCCTACAGTTCTCTCACGCAATGCGGGCCATCCCAATTTGGTCCTGCATCACCATAACAACAGCCACTTAGGAAAGCACACTGACAGTTTGAACGTTAAAACCTTTTATGCAACCTATCTTGCTATTTCTGAGACCATAGTCTTGAACATCTTTTTGCAGATAAAGTTATACGGCCATCATAACAACTGTTTAAAGAACTGCATCATGTGTGAAGGAGTTCTGAGGAAATTATTGTATCCACTAGAAAGCATTTAGCAGACATGACAAGTCAGCTAAACATAATAACTGGTTGGCTGAGAGATCAGACCTTAAGGAGACACTTAAGCTAGCAGATGAAAGATTCACCAAGAAGCTCATGACTATGATTCATCAACACTAATTAAAACAGAAGAAAAGAAAAGAAACAATCCAGGAAAATATGGATCATAATTCTGGAAAATATGTGAGAAATCTTTCCATGTGAATTAAGTGAATAAGTGATAGCCAGATCTGTTATAAATTATAACATCACTGTTTATGAATCAGTATGCATCTCTCTTTCCTATTTGCATCAATCATTTCTTTGTAATAATATTAACAAACTACTATACAATATTAAGGTGGCTTATTTCTAACATAATAACAACTAGAGTTAAAAAGAGTGTTACCAATTTCACCAAAAAATTATTCTTTATCCCCTATCGAACTAGAAATAGGAAGTTGACATTATGCTGAACACAGAGACAACTGCACAACCTATCACATGCACACATACGTTAGAGGCTAAACATTAACTTCAAGTTTTTAAGTATCATCAAAAGGACCAGGAATGCTGTGGCAATCTTCATGAAATCTTCTTAAAAATTATAGAAAAAAAGCATCAACAAAGTTAAGTTCAGGCTTAGCTATGCTAACCTCTCTTTGTCGTAGTGCTGCCTCCTTTCTGCATTTGAAGCAAAATGTCATAACGGAAGCATCAAATAACAGGTGCCAATATGTTCACTCATGCAAACCTTACCTGCTCAATAATCGAGCCTCCAAAGATACCCCTTCTCCAAGAGTAGCCACCTGCAAATTAAGGACCACAAAATTTCAGACATTCATATGGAATGATGACTAGGGCTCTATCCTGTGAAGCAGGAAATCTCTCTTCCTCGAATTGAAAACTCTCAGTTCTGGCCAGTCCTATGGAATTTTGGTGCCAATAGTTTCAGCGTAAGTTTTGCACCAAGTCTTAGACTTTCAGTCCAAAAAAAAAGTAAAAAAATTCAAACAAAATTGGAAATTTTGAAGAAAAATAAAGGAAAAAAAGTATAGCACTTTAAAAGTATTCTGAGTTATATAGGTTCTTTATTTGTTGTAGTTTTGACATTTGGACCAAAATTAATATCGCATATAAGTTAATCCCGAGTTTCTTGGAATTTTGCTCCAAGCGCAATATGGTTTTGAACTTTGGATTTTAAAAAAATCATGATATTTAGCAAGTTGAGGCTTTCTACTATCTCACGAATTCCAATGGTTTCCTTCATGTGAACTCAAAACCATATTTAATTTGGGCATTTTCTTTCTCATATTTTGGAGGTTAAGGGGTTATTAGCATAGTTATAAAATGTTACATTTATTTTATTTAAGAAAGATATTGTTCCTATGAAAGATATTATATTTATAGAATAATAAAGGCCTTTTTGAAGTCTTCGACCTGTCAAGGGTCCTCCTCATTATGCTCCCCCTTTTAAAACAAGGAAAAGAAAGAAAAGCCATAGAGAATCAATATTGTATAGCCTAAGATTCGCTATCTTGGTACCGAGCCCCATACCAATGCTAACTTGTTACTGTGTTGGTATCGGGCCGATTCAGCATGCCAACTATCAGTACGCCCCCATACTGCATTCCGGTACCAAGGTGATACGGTATGCCCCATACCATCTGGTTTGGTCGGGTATGCCCCATATTGCTCAGTTCGGTCCAATACAGCAAACCTTGATATAGCCTATGTACTTAACAAACAAAGAACATGACCCTAATATAATTGTAGATACAAAATAAACATGAAAAAAAAAGCATCTATCGTAAGTTTGTTAGTTTCAGTTGAAACTGGCAAAACCACCAAAATTAGAAACAAGGCAGTTTTAGCTAAAACCTATCAAAATTGCAGAAAGTGACCAAAAGAGCTAGAGAGAGATGGAGTTACTAGAGCTCACTTTAGGCCAATTTCTTCATGAATCCTGCTGTTCAAGAAGATAGACTGACTCTTTCCCTATTTTGGCTATAGTGAAGGAAAGAAATATTAAAATCTATAAACTCCTCGGAACGACCTTATTTATAGGGAGTCTTGGAAGGAAGAAGTAAACCCTTTAGGTCTAATGACTACTAATACGGGGCCCTTGCATGACTAAACATTCAATTTTGTTTGTTCTGTCCACTGAATTGCCTAGATCTTCATGGAAACATCAACACGCGCCTCAGTAGGAGGAAGCTACTCAACCCTCCAGTTGCTGCTTCCACACCTAGAGGAGGTTTCAAATGCAGAAAGTGGATAGAAGGAAAGCAAGTTGGCCTCCATACCATCAGGAGAGATGTCAAAATGGGAGAAACATAACTAACTACAAGATGCTGCAACAAGGACTAGGAATGAAGATTCTGAAGGCCCGTGAAAGAAATATTTCTTATAAGCTTCCAGGTGGACACATGTGATGGAATTTTGCAAGAGACATTAGATGCAAGCCTAGAGTGTATCATGCAAATTATAATGATTCCAATAGCATGATCAACCAAATAAAAATAAGATGCAAGGCCTAAACAGACATGTCAGGGGCATATCTGACCATTATTAGCATTTTGAACATGTATAGAACCAATCAAACTTCTATCCAATGTGACCATAGAAGAAAATACAACTTGCCAAACAGAGAGGACAGCAATTGCCTTCTGATCATAAACAGGAAGGAGAACAATCAGAGCTAGAGTAAAAGTAACCTGTTTCTCAAGTTCCCTGGACCTGGCTTCTGCTTCCTCCCATCTCTCTTCAGCAATTCGTAGCTGGATGACATTTGGAAAGCAATGTCAGAGGACTAGAATAAAGATGACAATTTCTTGATAAAATCTAAGTACAGCACACCTTTTCAAGAAGGTTCTCATTCTCTTCTTGTAGCATATCAAGCTGCAAATAAGCAAAAGTTAGCCTAACAACAGATTCTTCAATGACTTGCTCCTTTTCTTATTAAGAAGCCAATTTTTAGCATCTTCCATTATTCAACAAGCTGAAACAATTCCAAGTGTTTGGTTGGACAAATTGAAATAACTGACACAGTTCATACTTACTTCATCTCTTAGTGCAGATGCCTCGCGTTGATCTGCTGGTTCTCTTGAGTTCAGATGCCCTAAATCTACAAGAAACCTGCAACATATGTTAATGGTTGCTAGAGATATAACAAAGTATTAAGTTCTGAAACCTAGGATAGATTGCATGGTGGAAGATTTATCAAAATGTTTCTGCACTGAAAAGCATGCAAACTACACATGACAGAGCATTTTTGAATTTCCTGGGCTCAAGTATGATTCCAAGAAAGAAGAATACAAACAGCTGAAAGCATTTTAAAAAAAGGGGGTGATATTTGCTTTATACCTTCAACACCAACCATCCTTAATGAAGAGAGAAATTGATGCATCTAAATCTTGCGATGACACTAGATCCTTTTTATATTTTCAGATAATTAAAATATTAATATTTATCTGGAAATACAAATAGAAGGGATGCAAGCATTTGCTTCAATATTTCCAGAATAGAAATTTAAAAAAAAAAAGGAACAAGGGTCATTGCTTGGCGTAATGGTAAAGTCTAAGGCTGATAAGTGTAATGACATGGGTTCGGGTCCTGGGCAGCTATTTTGCATAAAAAAAATGCCAAAGGTTAGATCTGGCCAAGGGTTAGATCTGTCCCCAATTCGCCCCTCTAGAATTCCCAATTCTTGGAACAGAACTGGTAACCTGTTTTACTAATTAAAATAGAATATATATTAAATCAGTATTTGTTTCATAAATAAATTAAAAGCCAACTTAGAAGCATCTTGAAATTCTTGAAGGTGGCTTGACCTATGGAATTAATCTAAAGCAAATAGAAACTAATTGGTACAAGGGTTGCTAGTTATGGTAATAATTTAGACTAGCATTCAGGCCATAGATTTTGAAACTTCTTATATGGGGGCTTTCCCGTTGGAATGGAATCTCAGGCTTCCCTAATAATACAAGATGTGAACTGTACACGTATAGGATGCAGGTCTAACTTAGCCCTATAGAGGTTTCATCTCGGAAGCTTATTCTACCCTGCTAACCTAGATTGGCATGCAGATAAAACTTCTGGCAAATTAGGATGGTTATACTGCAAATTCCCAAATTTTTTTTTTAGCAGTGACTGCATGACAGGTTCATCTGCTACCCATAAGTTAGCTCCAAACCAGGGTGGCATTAAAGAACAAATGAATGACACACCTTGGTTGTGCATCAAGATCTCAACAGTAACTTGATCATCCAGGGCCAACTTTTACAGCTATTGAGACAGAATTTGAAAGAGCAGAAACATTTCTTCTTCATGCAAGGATACCACAATATGAGAGCAATCAAATCATATTACCTTCTATCCCGTCGCCTATCAACTGGAGGTTCTACTGCTGGAATAGGAGATGGAGATCTCAGTGTTGTTCTGTTTGGAGGCACCAGTGGTGCGGTGCGAACTGATAATGATGGTCTTCCAGCTGATGTAGAGCGAACTGTTGGAGCTGGTTCTACAAAGTTCCGACCTAACTAATTAAGATATGACAATATCAAATTAGACAAGAAATTAGTGAGGTTTGACTGATAAAATAAGCCTCACGTAGCCATCCAAAAGAAAATTTCTGAGAAATTCATCAGCAGAAAGTTATCATATTTATGAGACCAATTGCCCATGCTTTAACAGCGTACAACTGTCTTGTACAGACATCACAATTCCACCATGCTTTAACATGCTGACTTTTTCCATTTCTAGTCATCGGAAAATAAAAACTAATTATTCCCCTTGTTCATTTGGTTGTAGGGATTTTATAACCGGTTCATTCCATTAGAAATGGCTATATAGGCAACTGCCTCTCTCCTGCATTTTTCAAAAAAAAAAGGGGTACGAAAATAGAAAACTCTAAAACACTAAATAATGGACTTAGATGGCGTATAACCAACCATAAAGGCCCTAGATTTGAGACAAGAAATAGCAGACAATTTTGATCCCAAAGCTGAAATTGTAATTGGATCTGATACCCTTGTCCTGAAGAATTACTTTAAACATATCTAGATTATCAAAACCCACAGTTTGAAGATTATATATGACTTTAGAAAGGTGTGCAAAAGCCAAATCAATATTAGATGAATCATCTACTTGTATAAACAGAAAGACATCCAGAGAGCAAGAAAAATGAACCAATACTGCTAAATTTGAACTTGATAGAGATTAAGAATTCATATAAATTCAAATCAACCATCCCTAATTCACGGATTCATCCAGGAAAGCAACAACTATGATCAACATTTAAAAAAAAGGAATCAATTGACAAATGGGAACTTCAGGTTAGTCGCAGATACTGATCTATATCAGCATAATCTACCCTCATAAGCACAAAAGATTTCTCAAAACTCAAGAGGAAACCATCAGGAAGCCAAAAATAATTTGGAGTTCATAGAATTGAATGGAGATCTAGTACCCCATCAACTCTCTCTTACGCCAAAATTTTGGGAATAAATCAAAATTATACTCAGATGAGATCTCTCCTTCAACTAGAAATTCCGGAATTACCGCGGGCGAGGGGGATCTTGCTGTTCTCCCAAACAAGGAAGCGCCGCCATTGCTGCTGGCTCCCGGCCTGGGAACGCCATACCGGAAACCGCCGCCGCCACCGCCGCCACCGCTGCCACCGCCAAATAGCCCGTCGTCATCCTCATCCTCGCCATCGTCGGCGGCCTGGGACGCCATGACTTGCGCGAGACGGGCGTTGGCGGCCTTGGCGGCGAGGTTCTGCGTCCGGCGGAAGCCGGAGAGGCCCGACAACGCCGACGCCGAGCGGTGGTGAGCCGGCGACATCGCCGGCGACGACGAGCCCGTGCTGCTCGACCCCCGCTCCGCTGCCGTGAGTACACCGGGCTCCTGGCCCGCATTCGATCCATCAGCGGCGACGGCGGTGGCCCTTATTTATAGGCCAAGGAGGCCGGCAAAGGGAGCTAGATTTGGGGGAGCTGGTGGGCGCGCTTCGCCGTCCGACGGGGATCGG
Organism: Elaeis oleifera; assembly: GCA_000441515.1. NCBI lineage: Eukaryota > Viridiplantae > Streptophyta > Magnoliopsida > Arecales > Arecaceae > Elaeis > Elaeis oleifera. The sequence goes on along the minus strand of KE504714.1, from coordinate 1,277,909 downwards.
GCGGCGGGGATTTCGCGTCGAGGCGGAGAAAGGTGGGAGACGGCGTAGGAAAAAGGAGGACGGAGTGGTAATGATCTCGGCGGGAGGGGATCATAATGCGAATGGTAAGACGAGAGGAGGATCGGATGTCCTATTTCGAATAGCAAACAGTGATATTCCCTAACGTTTTCCTTCTTCTGAGGTGGGCCCTAGTTGAAGTGGTGTGAATTGATTTATAGGATGAAACTATAGAATGACACGTTGCAGAATCAGGGTGAATGCTGTTTGGGAAGAACAGCTGGAATTGCGTAAGTTGTTAAGGAGACGGTGACACTGTAAAACGACTGAAACGTGGTCACGTTCGTTGAGTCGAACTTTAATTACGTACGGTAAACGTATGATGGATATTTCGATGTTGCATGACAGCTGTTAATCGGATTTTAAAAAGATATTTTGTAAGAACTTTTAATTATATCTCATGCCTATGATTACGTTTTTTTTCTTTATTCTCGTTCTAAATTTTTTAAAAAAAGAAAAAAAAAAAAAAAAACAACTAATGTTATGGCTTACACCACTTGGGAGCAATTTTTTTAATATCTATAAATTTTATAGAATTTATTATTAGTGAAAATATCAAATTCAACAGCTTTAAAATTAATATTTGGTGGATCAATCTTAGAGTCTTGCTATATTTAAAATATGTATAAAACTATGAGCTCATATGGGAAGACATTTTTAAGTTGATGAGAATGAGCTAATAAAGCTTCAATTACTTTAACAATTAATCTTACTTTTACATGCATATTAATTTATAAATTTTATTGTATCTATTAGCTTAATGTTTACTAAACTTTACCAAAATAATCGAAAATACTATATGTTATAAAATAACAATACTTTGATATAAATCCTTCTAAAATATCCTTTATATAATGATCCTCAAGATATATAAAATCAATTACATTATTTGTCATAGCATTTAAAACTAGAAAATGAAGATCCAACATAGTTTGATGCTAATCAGGTTGCAAATATCCATATGCTTAAAAAAGAAAGAAAGAAAATGTTACAATTCTAGGGAGCAAGTTTTAGTTTGGTCCCAAATGATAATCCAATAATAACTGAAAATTAGAGGGAACTTCAACTCATCTAGGTCGTTAAAGTTTAGCTTATTAAGATCCATGTGAAGTTGCAAAGGATCTTGTGTCGCATGCAAGTAAATGCACATGTAAGGATTAATGTGTTATGGATGGGAGTGGGGGGCAGGTGGAAGCTGCCTACACTTTTGGTATAGTTAAATGTACAGAGAATAACAAAATATGTTGGCACCTCAGAGGATAAAAATCTCTTTGATTAATGAGTTAGATATATTTGTATATCAAAATAAAGAATTCAAAATCATATTTATATAAGTAGTATCTTCTTTAATCTGAGAACAAGTCATGTTCAACGTCAATTCAATAAGCAAAATATCTAATTTAACTACTCTTTCTGGTTTAGCCAACAAAACCAACAAACCAAGGTCTGGGGTCAGGTAGACGGTGGGCCGTGGCCGTAAGGCCCGCGAGGCCGATGAGCTACTCTTATCTT
>KE504714.1:1223016-1234384 GCA_000441515.1 Elaeis oleifera | reverse complement strand
AGATATAAATATTGATATAATATATTAATGGTATATTGATATGCCAATTTTTTAGCTAGACTTAGAGGTATTTTTACCTTTATATTTCAGTCCAAGACCACTGTCCAAGGGTGATCTTGGATTTCCGACTTCAAGTACGGATACCTCATCGCTGAATTGGAGGGTGATTTGAAAAGTAGAGATAATTTGAAATGGATCATTTTTAATTTGGATGGATCATTCCATATCAAACGTCCTCTGGAGATATGAAAGGGGCAACTCTCGACTAAGTACTGTAATATAAATTTTTAGGCTGCCATTGGTCGGTAAGAATAAAATTTTTTTTTCTAGAAAAAGAAAAAAAGATCGCAACCACCATTAATTGCTAGCGGAGGGGACCTGTCTTGTAGATAGGTGAGAAGCTCCCAAGTAGCTTTTTTTTTTTTTTCTTTTCGGATGAAAGACAAGCAAAAGGATTTAAAGAAAAGGAAAAATCGTAGGAAATACAAACCTAAGACTGTTGGTTGAATCCAGGAAGATTTGCAAGTACTGCTTTGACCATTCCACCACCAGGTGTGCAAAATTTTTTCGAGCCCACCTCCATTCTTTTCCTACTTCGTTTCGCTTTCTTTTTTGCTTTCTTTTAGAAGGAGATTAGACGAGCATAATGCTATGGTTAGTAACCCGTGACAGAGATGAAGATGTTTGTCAGCCTCCAAAATAATTCACATTCTTATCGACCGTTGCCTGTAATTTGTCTTGTATTAATTTTTTGTTTTCATTTATTTTTGAATTCATGACCGTTACCGGGAGTTGATGAATAACATTGTCTTTGATTTCGTCGGGATCTTTTATTTATTTTATTTGTACAGTCAGAAAGCGATAGGCTATACTGTTGGGATTAGTCTTTCCCCAGTACACCTACCCTCCTAGAATATCTTGATGAAGACCGGATGTAGTCCTATATCACTTGGTAAATCCATCAAAGACTTTATCAACTTTGTCGGCTAGCATTTTTATAACCCTTTTATCGTAGCTACATGTCTAATAAAGCTTTTGGATAAATATGATGCGAAGTCCTAGACATCTGGTAAATTTTTTGGATGGAAATCATGCAGTTTCTTTTATTGGCATAGACTAATGATTCTACCTAAGATCCTAATAGCTTCGTATTAGCGCATTGATTCTCTGCATGCCCCTGACATGAAAGTAAAAGGGGAAGCTTGGCATCACTGGTCTAAAGTGCTACGCTATGGCTTTAAGGGATTTGTCTCCATGTGACCATCAGCTAGAGGTGCAAATTTCTTCAACTGATCAACAAATCGTGGAAGTCCAAGAAGGCGGTCTTCTTTCTCTAGCCAGTAAGAGGAGGCCAGAGGCAGGGTGGATTTAAAGGGAAAGGGAGCTGTAAAAAGCTAAGTTTGTGGCTGGAAGGCACATATTCCTTGTGAGCCAAGAAAGGCACATCACATGTTCATTCATGCGACTGATCATTAAGCAAAAGTCAATTGCATGTCAGAGTCGATAATTTCTTCATTGATGCTTTTATCTCTAAATTCAAAAGATAATACACACACACAACAAAAAAAAAAGACATGCGTAACGTAAAATTCATATTGTAAACAATTATTAGATTCTTTTTTTTTTTTTGAGTTATCGGTTGGGACGGGATCACATCTAAAACTCAACCCAATAGAATTTTCGATATCGGCTCCAGGATTTTAGGTTATTAAGATATCAGGTTAGGTTTCATTGCAAATTATCAAATAATGGAAATATCTGATCTATTCAGTTATCAAACTATTGGGTTCTATGAGACCGATATTTTAATACTGCAAATCAGATACAATGCCACAGCAAACAAGAGGCCCGGTTGAAGGTAACATCCGCAAGGGAATAGCATGAAATATGCCAGTGCTAAAGATTATTATCCTCTTTGCATCATTTAGGGCAGTTTATGACTTTTCTGCAGGTGCTTTTGAGTGTTCAACTCAAAAAATGATTTTACCCTGCTTAGTTAAATCCACCAAATACAGTGGCATTACTTGTGATGATATTCTAAATAGAATTCATATGAAGCACACCGAGCATACATCGTGCATGTTTTTGAATTCCAAGAGTCATTCTGAGCCCTCTTCATTTTGTTCATAAGCATGCACTAGGTCAGTATGGGTGGAAGGGAAAGAGTTGACTATTTAACCTACTCATAAGGGTCTTCTTTTAATATATCCCAAAGGTAATTGACAATAAGTTCGAATTAACTTACATTTAGTTAAATAAGCAATGCGATCACCTTTTCTTCCGGGAGGCAAGGATCAACCTTTTTATTTCTTTTGCTAGAATGGTTTGTTCTCTCCTCCAATAAAACAGCCCTTGCAACAAGTTGACTCAAGTGAAGAAAAAGTCAAGATCAATGTCTTTGGCAATTGTTACCGCTAAGCACTTTCCTCCAGTTACACGGACTTCGGGAAATAACAGTGGATTTAACACTTCCATGGTTAGGTGGGCATGGTTGCAGAGGACTTCCACTGCCAATGCCGAGTACTCGGCATAATTAATGTTAACATTTAGAAAGGCAATGGTCCCATTAAGTCTCCGAGAGACATCCATTCTTTGCCAACCAAACCCCTGGTGCTTCATCGTGACACGTGCCGCGCCACAGTCCACCAAACCAGGACGGCAATCCGTGGTTGGTAGCTTCCCTGATCATGTGGATCAATCAAACAGTGCCACCTAGCGAATTTTACTGGTACGTTTTGATACAGCCAAAAAAAAACGAACCTAGTTTCACCGAATAGAATTCACTCCGTTGAGCCTTCTCTTTCAAACTTCAATTCTTTTCATTTCTCTCTCCAGAATTTCAAAATCTTTACACCAAAACAAGAAAAGCATCTCAATGCAAGAGGTTCCCACTTCAGGATCTCGTGAGGGTCGAAGGCTACACTTAAAAAATTCTCACCTATTTTGGGAGTTGCTTAAGCTATCAAATATAACCAGTAGGCATTTTTTAGGTCTTCAATTTCTTTCCTCCATTTGAGTCTACTCTTAGCCATCCCACCAACCTCCATTTCAGCCTTCAGGTTCTGCACCATGTTGTTCCTTCCCAAATTACCTCTTTGACTTCCAAAGAGGATAAATGGTAATTCCAGGTTTTACTGGTGTTGACATTAGTTTAAATATGTTTGTTGTGGCACCAATCTTCATCATTTGTTATCCTCCATAATTCCCAGCATTTTAATTACGATGGGTCTAGTGGGTTTCAGTTTGGAAGGGGGGCTGTGTTGGTTATTATTTAACAGCAAAGTCATGCTCGCTCACCCGCCGGTACAGAAGAGCTGAAGCTTCTACCCTGTTAAGAGAGACAACGGTTTAGTCACATGAAATAGTGAGGTAATTAGGGTAGAATATAGAGATAAGCTGCCCTCAAGCACCACAAGCTTGTCTGCAATAAACATTGATGCATGATCGGATCATTCAATGATCAACCATCCTAACACTGCAGTGCTGGGTGGGTGTGAGAAATATTAGGATCTAATTGAAGCAAATGCTTAATTAAAATACCAAAAGACGTCTCTCACCAGCCTGGATGGACGACAAATCTTCCCGTGGACAAAGCCCAATTCACCTGCAAGCGATAATGGATTTTACAAAAAAGGAAAATAGAGAATTTAAGAGATTGATTTCTAAATTTGGTTTAGGAGATTTAAGTTCTGACTTCAGTGATCAACTTCTCAGTTTCATTGGAGTTTAAAGACAATACCTTGTCGGTTCCAAGAGAATTGGCAACAACATGAGTGACCTGTTCATCAATCTGGTTGGTGCACACAGCACCAAACTGCTCAGCCATCTGCCACAGAGGATGCAAATGGGGATTGGCTTCCCCACTGGGAAAACCCGGCTGAAACTATCTTACATCCTGCGAGGATCTTACGCTGCTCAGCTGCAAGTATGTTCTAACATCGATGTCATTTAGAGAACGATGAGAGAAGAAGTTCTGGTGAATTCGCTCAATGACCTGTTCCATAGCAAAAGCAAGCATCAGAAGAATGAACTTTCCAACAGAATTCGCGAACGTTACAAAATGTCATTGTGGGAGGTGTCAATACCGCTAACGAGGAAGCAAGCGTCCCATCTTCTGGCCTCTCATCATGATCAATCTCAAGAAGAGAAGGCCCAAATAGTCCGAATTGTCGTCTACTACATGGAAAGTAAGTATATCTGCAAAAAATTACAAATTAAGTACCCAAAGCAAATGAATTTTATCTGGAGAAAACAGGAACAAGGTCATTGAGGACACCTCTCTACAACAATCAAGTTCAGTTTGTTATGAGGCCAGACCCTCACAGAATCGTCAATGATCACGACAGCTGATTCCATACCAAAACCCCATCTAGATCCTTGCTTTTAGGTACCCTCTCATCACCATCAAACGGATCACCGTCATCTCCTCTTGAGATAACTCGGCCGGCAAACAAAGTTCCTGTCGGATCAAGCACCTTTGCCATTTCGGTAGCATATAACTTGTTCCCCATTGTGTAGAGATGCATTTCATAGAGCTCACTAGCCTACACCAAGGAAACACAACTTGAGATTGCCAATTGATTGACATTGCTCACGAGAAATTGATGCAAGAAAAAAGCATCATATGCACATCTAACTGAAAATCTCCGCAAAAGAAATTAACCTTCTCTAGAAAAGTCCAAATTCCTGGCCTCAACTTGGTCCACATTCCCATGTGCTGGAAGCGGAAAAGATGCCGTTGTGGCTTCTCTCGGTCTTGCTCTTCTTTCTTTCTTAAAATTTCTTCATGAACTGGATCTACTTCTACAAACTAGACAGGCAAGGAAATAAATCAATAATTCCAGATAAACTGTAGCAACCTGCAAACTCCAGGATTTACAAACAAATATGATACCTTGGCTGAATTAAGGAGTGTGTGATCCAGATCAAGGACAAGACAAAGCTTCCGAGCAGCAAACATCTTATTTGTTCTGCTATCCTTCTTGCCCTCTCTCTTTGGATGGCAGCTTTCTGTTGGTCATCATACCCATCCAGTAGATGGTCAACATCTCCCCATGGATTTGTTGATGGTGTAGCACCTGTCGTGCTGCCTTCGGAAGTCACAGCAGACAGAGTCTTTGGATCACTCACCACTGCTGCAGCAGGTCTTGGGTCCACCTTATTTATCTTGAGTTGAATTGGTTGGGAGATTATTTGAGAAGCTGCTGGGGGAGTAGTGGTCGACTGCAAAGTAGAAGAAATATCCCCTAGATTCTTGGTATTCTTAGCAAACTGCTGAGTAGGCAAAGTGGTGGCCTGTGCCTGTTCTCCCTGCTCTCCAATTGCTGACTGGTCCTTGCTACTCTGAGGATCTGATGAGAGCGTTCCATTTGGTTTCGCCCGTTCCGAAACTACAGTCTCATTCTTCTGGACCATATTATGTAGAACACGGCGAGGATCACGAGGTTTCATACGAATTCTTCCCACATCACTCTGAGAATTCTGCAAATTTGAGAAGAATATTGTAATTGATACCATGAATTATAATGCTTGGGGGTCAAATCAGTAAACAAACCGGATATGCAAAAAACTGAAATGATAATCACCGCATGATTAAAGGTATCAAATATCTGTCCATATACTTAAAAAAAAAAAAAAGAATACTTAATGAAAGAAAGACACCAAAAATTTAATAATGATTAGAAAAGCTAGGATGTAGCTCATTAGGCCTGATATTTAACCAATTTATTCCCAATAGTTGGGACAAGGCTTGACTCAAAGGTAGTTGCTATGGTTAATAGTAGCACTTGCAATGTTTATTCAAGAGGAAGAAGAATTTGATGGATAACCATGATACCACCAATCGAGGTTTTGTTTGAAGTGGATACGATAGATACACTCCCCTTCAATGTACCTGTTTCTTCTTTCTTAATCATTTATTAAAAGAGTATTCTTTTACGAAAGAAAAGGGTCCTAACAGAAGGGAAGTTAGATGCACAGCCTCTTATGCAAACATCCAGCCAACTATGCTGAGCATTTGTTTAGACTTCTGCAAGTTCAAATTACCAACCGTTTATTGATTCAAATATTTTAAAACGGTCCTAGATTAATGTCGTTAAGTTATATATGCTAAGCCATGAGATACTGAAGTTCAGATCACCTGTGAGCTGTATGCAGCAAGCATCAATATCTTCCTTGGTTCTAGATCGCAGTAGGATATAGGCAATAAGAAACAAGAAAATGAGACAGATCAAGGGTATTGAAACAACTCAGAGAAGACAGGAAACTTGTACAGCAGAAGGGACAATCAATGTGGTGGACCTCACCGTGGAAACCGTTTGGGGAGGCACTTGAGGTCTTCCTCCTGGATTCTGACCAACTTCTGTGGATTTCATAGAAGCAACAGTTGCTGAAGAAACAGCTCCAGATAATACATTAAGACTTGAAGCATGTGCCATATTTTGCATCAAACCAACAGTTTTCTGCTGAGCCTCAGCTGATAATCTTTGTTGTTCCATTTGAATTAGTTGCATAAGCATGGTAGGGTTTACAGCAATGTCCTTCAATAAAGAAGGAAAGAAACGGAAGCAGCAGCACTGCTTGATGGAGCAGTGCTACTAGCTGGGGCAGCGGTACTAGATGGTATCGGGCAAGTTCCAGTATTAGATACATGGATGTTAGGGTTAGAATCCGGCCTTCTGTCAGACCCGACTACACTTACTGGATTCTTAGTCTCAATTTCCATGTTTTCACTTAATCGAATCTTGTCACTTGGTTGCGAGCCCACAGCACTGCTGTCGTCTAACCACCCACCTTCTTTCCTGGTATCATCTGCACATCACCTGAATTTGTAAGCCCATTTCTTTGCCTTTTCAAGGTATGATTCTCAGGCAAAGACTCATCAACAGCCTTATGCTTCCTAGGGTTGGTTATTCCTCCAACAGGGCCATTATTTGGAGCGCTAGAGTCCAGAGACATCACCTGTGTGTTAGGATCTGAAGCACTTCCACTTTCAGAGCTGACAAACTTAAGCCTTGGGTCCCTACTCTTCAAAGCAGGCCTTGTAGCAAGGTTTGGTGCTGAACCCAATTGTCCAACAGGTTTAACAGTACCTGGCTGATGACTACTTGAGCTATCTGTACAAGCAGCACTGCTGGTAGCAACCTGAATCTGACTAGTTGTATTCACACATCCAGCATTTCTATTGGCTGAAGAACTAGAGACTTCATCATGAGCATCATCTTTATCATTACCCTCCTCAGAAGGTGTAGGGCTTGGGAGCTGGTTACTTGCAAAAAATATTTCTGTTGGTAGGATGAAACAGCCTTGAAGGCATCTGTTATGTAGGGATGAGGTGTATCATCTTCAGCTTCAACATTCTTTGGAGTTATTGGCTCAGTGAATACAACTGTCCCAGTTCCAAAACCAATAGGTTTATGTATAGGCAATGGTGGAGCATTCTCACGTGTGGGTGAGGGAAGGTTTTCTTCATCATACTCCGCATGAAGATCCAGCAATGGACTAACCATTCTACCTCTTGAGATCGTAGGTGTATCTAAATTAGGCAGACCAGCCTTTACATTTTTGCTGCCTATAGAACTGTCTGCAAGTGAGTTCTCAGATGAAACCAAACTATGAGGAGAGAGATCAGATTTTTCAGCTAGATGAGTTTTATCATTTGTATTGGTGCCACTCCCAGCATGTAACTTGCTCTCTTTATAGCTATCATCCTCAAAAACCAATGATTGCACTCTGGTATCTATCTGTTACATGAAAAGACTGACTCTAAGTTTCATATAAACTGCAATCAGTGATTCTTAAATAAACTATCTGAAATCATAACCAACCTCTTTCACTTGCTCAGGTGATAAAATATTAGAGTATTGGTTCTTTATGTGGATTAACAACCTATAAAACACCCAGCAAAGAGAGTTCATTATTCAGAATATTTCCTACTACAACAACAACAGGAGAATATTTCAGTGAATGTTTTTAATGAGAAACAGAATTAACCTCAAAAGTAAATCTTTATTCTGCTCCTTTTTCTTTAAGTTCTCAGAACCAAGCACCTGCATTAGGATGATCATGAGATTTCTATGTCAAAACACAAGATAAAGAACAAGCCAGCCACAACCAATGTGAAGAGTTCAGGTCATCTTACAGAATGGACTGTTTAATTCCAGCAAATGCCTGTTGAACAAGAGCATCTAGCACCGGAACAGGGCTCTCTGTCTCGGCGAACATTGGCTTCAGCATTTCAAAAGACTGACGCAAGCGCGAACAGACACCATCAAACGATCTACATAGAAGAACAAAACCAACAAAAGTCTTAAAAACCCTCTCCAAAAGCATACTTTGTCGTCATAATAAAAGCAAGATATCATCTTTTGTTTTAAGTTACTCAAAATTAAGCTGTTTTTCAAATTAGAGTTCTTCCATCTTCTTCTTAGGGTCCTTCAAGGTTTAAACTTACTTCTCCACCTCTTCTTCAGTTACAGTCTCTAACTCCTCTAAAATCAAGCTCACACGCCTATCAAATTCACCAATCTCTTCTGTTCCTTCCCATCCAATTCCTTCTCTTCTGATTCCGAACCATTCTCCTGTTTATCAATCGAAAGATCGATAATTCTCCACCTACCGGCTCTGACCCGAACCCAATCTCCCCTTCCTCCAATTCACCTTCTTCCTTCTCTGTTCCACCGCCAGACTCCTCGCTGCTATCTACCACATTGTAAGCCTCCTCCTTCACCGGCTTGCCGCCGGCGCTCTTCGCCGGTGAATCGGCCGAGCCCACCGGCTTCAAATCCAAACCAAGAGGCTTGTTCTGCACGGCCTGCGCCCACGCGAAGCTATAGAGATTGGGGGCATAGTTCCTCGACATGGGGTAACCCACCCAGACCTTGGATCTCGGGGGAGCCCGGGCGTCCTGCTTGAAGTCCTCGGCAGAGATCTCCTCCAGCGACGCCGACGAGTCGCCGTCGGAGATCTCACCCTCCCCGCCCGGTTCGCGCCGCCGCGGGCCGGTCCCTCGCCATCCGAGCTAGGGTTCCTTCTCGCTAGGGTTCAAGAAGAATCGATTAGATCCGGCGACGCGCATAAGGGGCGTCGGCCGCGGCTCCGGCGATCCCAGGGGAGCAATTCACGGCGGATCCGGCGATCTCAGTCCTTCTAGGGTTAGGTTTTTAGGGATCGAGAGCTTCTAGGGTTCGAATCGGGGCGCAGAGAGCGCCGGTTGGAGCAAAATAAAGCTCGTTATGGAGAGCTCGGCGTGGGGAATCAATCGAGAGGGGCTTCTATCCTTGGAAATCGGTGTTTCTGATGACAAATTCGTGAAAGGATCGCATCGAACAAGCTCGAGAGGAGAAGAAAGATGCAGATTTACGGAAGGTTGGGGTAGGGGGATTAGGGAAAGGAGGAGAGCTCGTGGGTTCGGGACTTCGGGGGCATTTGGTTTAATAGCGATGGCTTTAAATCTCCGCCGTACACGTCACCGGACACCGCAGCTCTCCATCGCGGACTCTTTGATTAGGGAAGGAGGACCTTGTCCGAAGGGTTTACGGTAATCTATCATTAGTTCCAGAATTATTATTACTATTATTATTATCATCATCATCATCAGATACTTGTAATAAATTTTTTAAAAAATATATATATTTTAATTAAACTATTAATGAGTGGGGCTGAGCCAATTGAATTGGGCCTGGTTAGTGTTCAAGATTGAGAGAATCATGTAATTGGCCTCTTTTACAGTAAGTTATTTTTCTATATATAAACAAAGATTACTATATAGGATAGGGTACATGTATACGTAGAGTTTAAATCCTCTTGCCTTTTTATCTTTCTTAGAATATTTTTATGTACTTTCTTTTATCTTCTTGAGCGCAAGGCTCGCTCCATGTACAACTACTTGCTTATACTACTACACCCATACACATCACTCCGTATGCCAAATTGCACTTCACCTTCCTTTTACCTTCTAAAAGTACTCGTACTTCTTTCTTATCACATAGCAAAGATCCTTGGTGTATCTTCTTAATTGTAGGACTCACTTAGTATACAACCTCACGTGTGCATTACACATTTAAGGTTCTAGTAGGAATTAATTGAAGCTTTGATATCTTATACTTAATAAGAATATTCTTTCAAGTTTGGATTATTTATACTTAAATCTTAAAATTTAAAAGTATCGTATAGCCACCGAAATTTTAAATTTATTCCACCAAACTATCTATTTGAATCTTAATATCATTAATAGAGTGAGGAAAACATAAAATAATCTTGATTCAGAATGATTGTCGTTTATCATTCATTTACCTATATATCTCAGAGTGTTTTATCCTTTGTAATCTATCCATTTGGATATATTTTAAAATACTTTATCCTCTATCATCTATTCATCTATATAGATTTTGAATATCTCTGTAATTTTTCTAATTTTTTGAACTAATATTATAGTATTATCAATTTTAAATTAAATCTTTTATAAGTATTTATTCTCGTATGAATCCAATGCCAGCTAGGAGTCCCAAGTCACAATGGTCTCAACAGGAGAGACAAAATCAAGAAGGATGGGTTTGATTACCTATATTAGATTGTATTAAATATTTTATCTTATTAGGTTTTAACTCCAGGATCTTTCTACCTAGCAACCAACCAAGCAGATTTAAATGGTGCATTTCCAATTAATGAAACAAACAGTCAAATGATTTTGTCTTTTTTCTATTGGTGTTCCTTTTTTCCTCCCTTCGCATCGTTGGACCAATGAATTAGTCCAAGTATCCCTTAAAAAAAAAAAAAAAAAGGAATAGTCTACATAAATGAATGACCATCCTAAAGTCCAAGGAAAGTTGCGAATATTGAAGTGCTGATGCAATTAATGTGGGCGTTTGGATTTAATTGTTTGTCCTTTTAGAATTTTTAGAACCATGCATCAGCTATGCTCATTTCTCCCAATTAGAAGAATCCACGTATATGGTTAGATGATAGGAACTTCTTGAGGATGAGAACTGAGTACTTAGATAAGATCTCAATATTGTCTTGCTAGATGTCAGTTGCAAAGGGGTAGCTCTACTCCAAATCAATGCAATATTTTTGGAACACCATCTAAGATTGGCATGACTTTGGTAATCAGCTTTTCAGAAATGATGCCTGCGTTATTTTACAATAGACACTACCTTGGTTTGCTCTTTTAATTTCCCCTGCAATTGAACCAACAAATTGCTTAAGTTTTAAGGAGTAAAACGATTTCCAAAGTGTTATTCCTGATATATGGATGTGTGCAAAGTCAATATGTCATAATTATAATGCAAAACTAGTGGTGAACTTGAAGCTCCTGTGTTCAGTGACATATTATTCAGAGGATAATGCACTAAAACAGGATGGTTTTTTT
>KE504714.1:1149477-1182344 GCA_000441515.1 Elaeis oleifera | reverse complement strand
GTCTAGATTTGGTGGGTATAAGTTGGTAACTCTTGCTGCTACTGGTAACTCATGCTTGCTGCTTCACTGTTATCTGTTTCATACATCTTTTGGGCGCATGTTCTATATTGGCCAATGCACTCTCTACTCATCTCTTCAATATCATGGCAGTATCAGCTGCTTTTATTTTCCAATTTATCATCTTTGAGGAGTATATTCATTATTGTAATCTTATGCTTTTTGTTACCGGTTCCATGCACACTCTTCGTATTTCTCGCTGTTGCGCCACTAGGATCCGGTACCACAAGGTGTAACAGAAAAAAAAAAATACAATACAAATACGTGAATCGACTTCAAGTCTATCTCCACGAGATGTGCAAGCTTCACTATGAGAGAATAAAATAATATCAATACAAGATGAACTCACCACTCAACCTTTGTACAAGAGTCTCCCAAGAAAAAGTCTCAAAATCCTCACAAAAATTCTCTGAAACATCTGTTGAAGTCTTTCTGCACTTTCAGGACGTCACCAGCTCTCCAACGCAATAAATGGTTCATCAATCGGAGCTATATAGGCTCTAAAATCATAAAATATTGTTTCAGTAGGAAATAGAGTCCCAATCAAGTCTAAAATCATCCATAGCCATCCGATTGTCACCAGCTCGCACCAGAGCCGTCCGATCATGCAAACAGGGCCACTGATCACCTGATCAAATTTAGAATCGTCTTCAGCCATTCGATCGTGATTGGCTGCAATCTGGCCTGTCGGATCATGCAAAAACTACCTAAACCACGCATGGACCGCGACTTCGGTCCACACGGCTCCCATGGACCACCAGCGCCCGCAGTCCATGGTGGACTGCATGAGCACTGGGCCTGGGCGCCTAGCACGCGAGCTGGGCCAGCCTGCGCACGCCAGTGCTGGGCCACCGCATGATGGGCTGCGCATGCCTGCACTCCCGCATCTCCGTCGAGCCCGGAGGCGCTCCGCCGATCCCCACCGCCGGCCGTCGCCGCCTTGTGCACCGTACCATCCTCTTTCGCATGTATCTCCTCCGTCTGGACTCCATTTGAACTGTTCTTGGACTCGTTGGACTCTATTTTTCATCCTAGACCTCACTATGGGCTCAGTGTGGACCGAATCTTGAGACGTATTTTCTAACAACCTCCATCTCAACTTGATATTCAGCCTCCATATGTCTCTGAGAGCCTGTGATCCGTCTCAACCCCATAACCTGAGGTATGCCTGCTGTCTCATGGATAGGCAAACGTAGGAGTCGAGCCAAGTCGCTCGATCCCACCTCCATCATGGGCTGTGTCCACTTTGACTAAAGACCTACTCGAGATATCATCCTACGGCAATAGGAATCTCACCCTACGACGTCGCCTCTCGTCCTACTGAGTCTCTCGTCTAGTACCCGATCCACCTCCACTTGAAGCTCCACCTCGCTCTGGGCTCCTCCTGGCTCCTGAAGCTCCACCTCGCACTAGGCTCTTCGTCAGGTAGTAATATTCTCTCGTCCTATTGTTCCCCTCCAGAATAATTCTATCGCCACGCAACACTTTCAGGATTCCTCCACTAGCTACTGTCCTGTAGCCTCTCAAATCCAGTCTGCTCAGTGAGATAAGAATATGTCTAAAATCGAATATGTATCAGACCTCCCCTAATCTTCTCACTGCACCATCATGTGTCCTCCAGCTGACCGTTCCGATGCCTCTGATTGCACAACTTGATTCATCTGGTAGATAAACAGTGCCTTCACTGCTCTCCATGGAATCAAATTGCTCCTCTTTGCAACATACATAATAGGTGCATGCAGAATTTAAAATCCACTGCTGGAAAGAAGTAGATACTTCATTAGATATCTCCAGAGCATCATCTTCTGAGTCACTACTGGTCGTCGCTGCAGTAACCCTCGTCCGATCTCTGAGTTGAGGGCAATCTCTGGCTAGATGCCCCAACTCATCATACCAGTAACATCTGGTCTTGCTCAAGTCTCTCGTCCTGGACTTGGACTGTCCTCATCGCGATCTCCTGTCACTCTGTCTGCCGCCTCCTGCTCTTCCAAAAATCACCAAAGCTGAGCTGCCGCCTGAGCTCGAAGCTGGGTTCTCCCTCCTGAGAACCTCGTTCTGGAGAATCACCATGGTGACCTCGTCCATCTTGATGGTGCTTTTTCCTACTAGAAGAGCAATCACCAAGGACTCATGTGAAGGGGGGAGCGACGCTAGCAAGACTAGCACCTTGGTCTTTTCTCAACTTTCTCGTCAATGCTGAGGAGGTCGGTGAAGATCTTCTGAAAATGGCTGAGATGCTCTTACACACTTTGTCCCTCAGTCATCCGCAGCTAGTAGAATTGCCTCCAAAGGAAGAGGGTGTAAGTAAAAGACTTCGTCATATACAACTCCTCGAGCTTCGACCACATCATCGTCAGGGAAGTCTCGCCAAGCACATGGATCACCACCTCTTCCGCTCGGTACAAACAGATCGTACTCACCACCTGCATCTAGAGCCGCCTCCAATCTTGTATCTCTATAATAGTTGACTTCTCCTCGCATAGGAGAGCATCGATCAACCCTTGCTGGATGAGCATGTCTTTTATCCTTGCCTGCCACAAAGAGAAATTACTCTTTCCATCAAACTTATTGATCTCCACCTTGATTGTACTTGTCTTCTCCATCTTCCATCTCGTTCACCACCGCTGCAACCTACACTCTGGCACCACCTTGCTCTGATACCAATTGTTGCGCCACCAGGATCCGATATCACAAGATGTAGCAGGAAGAAAGAAGAAACAAACAAGAAATACTATACAAATACGTGGATCGATCTCAAGCCTACCTCCACGGTGCGTGCAAGCTTTACTATAAGAGAATAAATAAGATCAATACAAGAGGAACTCACCACTCAACCTTTGTACAAGAGTCTCTCAAGAAAAACTCCAAAACCTTGACAAAAGCTCTTTGAAACCTCTGTTGAAGCCTTTCTGCACCTCCAGGATGTCACTAACTCTTCAACGTAATAAACGGTTCATCAATCGGAGCTATATAAGCTCCAGAATCGCAAAAATATTATTTCAATAGGAAACAGAATCCCAATCAAACTTAGAATCATCCGTGACCGTCCGATCGTCACCAGCTCGCACCAGAGCCGTCCGATCGCGCAAACAGGGCCACTGATCACCTGATCAAATCCGAAATCATCCTCAACTATCCGATCGCGATCGACTGCGATTTGGACCATCGGATCGCGCAAAAACTACCTAAACCACGCGTGGACCGCGATTTCGGTCCACGCAGCTCCCATGGACCGCCAGAGCCCCGCGGTCCACGGTGAACTGCACGAGCGCTGGGCACCTCGCACGCAAGCTGGCCGGCCACCCGCGCCTGGGCCGCATGCGCCCACGTTGGGCTTGCCCGCGTGTTGGGCTGCATGCGCCTATGCACGCGTGCGTCTCCACCAGACCCGACGGTGCTCCGTCGACTCGCCGCCTCGTATAAAGTGCTGCTCTCTTTCGTACGTATCTCCTTCATCTGGATTCTGTTTGGATTGTTCTTGAGTTCGTTAGATTCTGTTTTTATCTTGGACCTCGCTGTGGGCTCAATATGGATCGAATCTTGAGATATAATTTTTAGCAATTACTTCCTAAAATTTTGATTTATGTTTATAAAATATATTTCAGCTAAATATTCAGTTTTCATGCATGTAATGGGCTGTATTTGTATGGCAGCCTATTTTTGGTTTGGTTTTGTTTTGATTTGTACGTTTCATCTTACTATATTATCCTTTCCACAGAAAAAAAAGAAAAAGGAAAAAAAAAAAAAAACGAAGTTAGCTGTCATTTGTGAAGAATGAGTTGGGCGGAGTTACGATTATTTATTGCGTTTGAGTCTAGACGGGAGCATGTGGTCGCTTCGGACTACGTACACCTGTTTGTCCTATTACGTCACAAAAATTTTGCAATGAAGTTCTCATCTTCTTTTTTTCCCAACTAGCGGACGTGAAATTCTTTCTATCATTTAAATAAAAAATTCTTTATATTATTTTTCCTAATTTGAACTTTAATTAATTGCTTAATAACTGGACTTTTGCGTCCATGGGCTCTTTCTCACATGACCTTAATTCAAGGATCATGTTAAGATCCTGCCTAAAAACCCGTGTTTAGGAAGATGGGCTTAAGGGTGTGTAAGCGCCAGAAGAGTCTTTAAGCTTTCCAATATGTGACTATTTTGGAGGGAAAAGAAATGGCTGGTTAGAAACAGATAATGAACAGTTATAATCTGCCAAGAATTATTTCTCAAACTTGCCGATACTTGAGTTTAACTTAAGACACTATAAAAAAATAGTGTATTAGCGGTGGCTTTTAGCGATGACAAATAAATCGTCGTTCATAACGCTCTTTACCAACGACATGTTACGATGAAAATCTATCACATCACTAAAAGGATGTCCACTTATTAGTGACGACTTATTTGCTTCTGCTGTCACTATAAATTTAATTTTAAATATTACTTATCAGCGATAGTTTTAGCAACGAAAATTAGCTGTCACTAATAATCTGTCCTAAAATCCCTCCCTCGAATCCCCGATCGTCCTGTTCTTCATCCATCGTTGCCCCTTAAACTGCTACCTTCATCCCCGATTTTTGCCCTCTGCACCACCAAGGCCACGTCGCCGTGCTCGAGACCCCGCACCGCCGTCCCCTCCTCAGATCCGGCATCCCTGTGCTGGATTGATCATCGTAGATCTCGTGCCGGCCTCCCTATTCTTTCCCACCTCCCACCTCTTCCTCAGCACAGCCGGACGCTCGTCGGAGCCCCGTCTCGATGCCCCGGCTTCCCCTCTCTTTTCGGCCTCCCGTATTCTTCCCCCGCCGCCGTCCCCATGTCGAATTGGGCATCCCCGCGCCAAATTGAGCTTCTCCTCATCGAATCCGCTGTCCCAAGACTCCCCCTTCTTCCCCACTGCACCGTCGGAATACCGCTATTGGAAGCCGCCATTTGCAGTCCCCGCCGCCTCCTTTTCTTCCCTGCATTGTCAGGTGACTTTTAGTGACGGCGATGGAGCCGTCGCCACACGCCATTTCTTTCTCTTAATTTTTTAATATTTAAATTTATATTTATCAATTTTATTTATAATATTTGATGTAATTTGTGCACAGAAAGTGCATTCTCGATCACCAGTAAGACCCGAACGAGCACCGTTGTCATATGAAACCTCCCATTCGATGGTGCTCTCGAGAGGTAGAATCACTCCGGAGAGTTCTCCGATGAGAGTAGCCCCACTGCCTTCGACGCCAATGGTTCGAGGTCGGACCGTCGCTGGATCGGCTTTAGCCTGTTCATCTACTCCGACGAAAATAATATGGATCGGTCCGATTGGATTCAGTCGGGCTCGGACCTCATATTTTAAAAGTTCTAAGGCCTAGATCCGATCCAAAGCCCGAAAAAATTTTCAGACCATACTCAGGTAGGGGTGTGGTCCGGCCCAGTCCGATCTATGTGCAGCTCTATTTGCAATGCTGCTCGGTACTTTGGAATCTCTAGGATAAGATTTGCCTTTGTCTGCATGCTGGTGTGCTAGCACAGCCTAGTCATCTGGCGCGCCACAAGTCCACATGCGCAGAACGTGCATCTCGGCCCTCTCTATTTACAATGCTGCTCGATACTTTGGAACCTTCTAATTAAAATTTTAAAAATATTATATTGCATAGAACCATAGATCCATCTTTTGATTAATGTACATATTATATGGCATCCGTATATTAATTATTTTTATATGGGTGGAAAATTATGTACATTGGTCAATTGATTGTCCAGTATGAATAGTTTAAAAATATAATTAATTCTATAGATCGTTACAGTAATCAAACGGTACGGTGAGGATTTGAAAAAATTTTGAACAGGATTTTTCTTAGTTCTCCTCACATATCTTATGCCATGTGAGGGAGAACCAAGGGAAGATGCTGTCAAAATTTCTTTCAGCCCCTATTGCATATCGTTTGATTACTGTACTTAATCTATAAAATTAATGTAATCTCTGAATAGGATAAGACCTTTTATACTTATTAGTTAATGGTAATATGCAATTATTATATAAACCATTCGAAATATTAAAATAATCATTTAGCAATTGCCTTTTATTTGTATATACAGAATCTTTAGGTAGTGCACTATGAACCATAGTTGGATGGACCGTCGAGTAGTTGATAGAATAATTTCTACTAAATACAAGGAGGGTGTAGAGTACTTCTATGAGTATGCTTTTAAGAATATGGCACTCTTACATCAAGAGGGGGCTCGTTGCCCTTATAAGAGATGTGACAATAGAGAAATGCTTGATAAGGATACAATGACTGTCCATTTATATAGGAGTAAATTTATGTCCAGCTATAAGTATTAGTACCTATATGGGAAAACATGGGAAACAGTTGCAAGGGTTAAAAATGAGCAGAACATGGACACAGATAGAATGATAGACATAGTTATGGATGCTACCGATCTTGAATTTAACTAGAATATGGAGGATGATGCAGAAGCTGGCAGTGATGATTCTATCGTATGCTGAGAGATATTGATAAACCACTATAGTCAGAATGTGAAATACATACTGTATTATCGATTGTCAGAGTTGTTGAACTTGAAGGTCGAGTTTAATATGACGGTCAACTATTATGATAAAATAATAGTAATCATAAAAAATACTATCGAAGGATGAGAAGCTTATTAGGAGTTTCTATGCTTCAAAGAAAATGGTGAAAGGGTTAGCCATGGGATATGAGAAGATAGATGCATATCGTAATGATTGCATACTTTTTTATAAGGAAGATCAATCGAAGAGCTCATGTGACGTATACGGTGAAAGTCGATTTAAGCCGAAGCAAGAGGGTAGAAATCAAAAAGATATACCATAAAAGGTTCTTCAATACCTTACCCTCACTCCTAAGCTTCGAAGACTTTATTTGTCTAAGAGTACTGCTGGTTAGATAAGATGATACAAAGAAGGGATTCGCAAGCATCCGAATTGATGACTCATCCGTCAGACAGTGAGGTATAGAAAAATTTGATGCTTGTCATCCTTGATTTGCTTAGAAACATACCATGTCAGACTGGGTCTATCTATCGATGGATTTATACCGTTCAATCATGCAACAGCTCCTCATTCATGTTGGCCAATCTTTATTACTCCATACAATCTACCACCTGGATGTACATGAAAGAACATAATATCTTTCTTACATTAGTCATTGCTGGATTATAACACCCTGGTTGGAGCATTGATGTATATCTAAGGCCTCTTATTGATGAGTTGAATTTCTTATGGTCTAATGGCATACGTACTTTTGATATATCAAAGAAGCAAAATTTTGTGATGAAGGCTACATTAATGTAGACTATTAGCGATTTTTCTGCTTATAAGATGTTGTCAGGATGGAGCACTCATGAAAGGCTAACATGTTCCTATTGTATAGAGAATACAAAATATTTCAACTTGAGTATAGTCGTTAGTCTTGTTGGTTTGATTGTCATCGTAATTTCTCTCCGAGCATCATTCTTTTCGAAAGCAGTAGAACAGTTTCAGAAAGAATAAAATAGAAGGATAAGGTACCCCTACGACTCAGTAGGATGGAAGTATTTGAGAGGGTATCCCAACTGAACAAAATCCAATTTGGCATTCTATTTGACAATCAGAAATCTTGAAGGTTCAGTAGAACTCATAACTGGGTTATGCAAAGGGAGAAATCCCTACCTAAGAAGTTAAGACCATTAGGTTACAGGCCAACAAAGTACGTGACATATTATAATGATTGTAATGTAAATGGTTTCAAATTTCACACGCACCAATATGGATATCATAAGAGTACAATGAATAGTGGTATATGCATAAAGGGCAGCTGGTAGGCAGAGGTGGAGAGTAACTACTATAGAATCTTCGAAGAAATGATCAAGTTGACCTATCTTGGAGGTAATAATATCATTTCATTTAAGTACCGATGGTTTAATGATGACAATTGTATAAAGATTAATTCACGGCACGGACTTATTGAAATCAAATATGGATCAAAAGTATATGTCAATGATCCCTTTGTGCTAGCTCAATAAGCTGTTCAAGTGTATTATACTCCTTTTTCATCAAAGAAGAGAGGAAGGAAAGATTGGTGGATTGTATGTAAAGTTAAGTCTCAAACCATTCATTTTGAGTTTGAAGAAGAAGAAGAGCCTCATTTATCAGAATGCTTTCAAGAGGATGAAACGTTAGGAGTTCATCAGTATTTAATAGATACAGAGTTGGATGCTCCAAAAATTCTCCTACATGATGGCCAACATGAAGAGGTAGATCATACTAAGTTTGTTTTAAGGATAATCCTATCCAAGAAAGTGAAGAAGAGGAAGAAGTGAAGGAAGAAGAGGAATCGGAAGAAGAATTCGAAAGGTACCAAACATCTGAAGAGGAAGATGAGTAGTCAGCCTCGAAAAAGAAGGAGTTGACCCAAGGACAAAGGAGTTAACTCTGGCACATTGGAGAAGATTGGCACGCAGCAGGAGTTGGCCCCAGGATAGATGGAGCTATTTTTCAATAATTTCAATTATTTTATTACTTTTCATACTTGTCTTGCATCATTTCAATTATTACATTGCTTGTCATATTTGTATAATTAATTCGTGAATCTATTTAGTTTATTTTTAGAGGTTATAGGATGAGTACTCCTAGAGAACGGAGCTGTGCTAGTCGAGGAGAAAGCTCCAGAGGACAGAGCTCCAAAGGAGAGAGCTCTCATGCGAGCAGCTCATAGATTCTGTAGCACCCACACCATAAGGTAAAATCTAACACTAGAAATTCTCCATTAGCTTATTTATTTTTTACTATCTGCTATAATATTCTTTATGATCTTTTATCACTCTTAGGTTCGGACAATGTGGAGTCACCATTGACACCACAGTCACACAGAGTAGCGGCCAGCTCTGAGCCTCAGTGTCGTGGTAGAGGACACACCCGGCTCATGGCACCTTCGACTCGACCAGAGGATAGAGAGCTAGTGCACATTTAGAGCTGTACATAAGTACTAGATCTTCGAATAATATTTTAAAATTTTTTACTATTTTAGAATCAACATTTATTGTTCAAAATTAATTTATAGGACATTTAGGGAGCTTGGGGTGCCTCGTGTCGTTATTGGGATCGTCCGATGATTGATGCCGAAGCCAGTGGACGAGTTCTCCAATTGGCCATCGAGGGCCTGTGACCCTGTATGGAAGATATTTTGGTAAGTTAAAGTGTTTAATTTTAAATTCACGGTATGTTTGTATTCTATTTATTGATATATATCATCCTTATTTGCAGTCATACTATCGATTCGAGACTCCTCAGGATGAGGAGGCCAGCCGTCGGACTTTTGAGGAGGTTGCCACACATCGACTCCATGATGGGCTATACCACCTCAAGCATCCACCATTGAGTTCTCCAGTTTCGAGTCACTATCGAACTGAAAGTCTTCCACGGATCACTAGATGTGGGGGAACATTTGAGAGACCTTTTGTGATCAGTGGAGTAGTAAGGAGTACTCCGGTAGATGGCAGAGGGCCCGATAGAATCGGACCATCCAGCAGGATCCGATCAAGCACACCGACGGCTCTGTTGGCACACATATCATTACAAATAGACTAATAAAAATTTATACTTATATTAATCTCATATTTGATCATATATTTATTTATTAATTTAATTTTATTATTTTATTATAGACACGGCAGTTGGACCATGTAGCTGGGTCATGTCCCACACCAGCTGTAGTTGTGAGAGGTTACACACTAGTCTAAAAGGACCGGTGATTACTTAGATTCTAGGTCCAAACGGATTACGATAATTTAAAAATTATTATTAATTTTTATATGTAGTGATATGTATATTAGCACTAATGAATTTCTAAACTGTATAGGTGAATTATGTAGAGTACGTCGTAGTGCGGCATAATGAGGGCCGTCCTCTCAGCCCTTTTTGACCTCAAGAGATGGCTTAGGGCCACCAGAGGGGTTAGTAGGAGCCGGATCATAGGATTCAGGCATAGCTTGGACCTTCCAGCAGCTCGTTGGTGTTCGACGTCCTCATCTCAGGCCTCGACGGCCCAGATGTAGGATGATGCACATGTTAAGGAGGTCATGCAAAGATTTTTTCACTAGCGACCTCCGAGCTTTCGGGATACCGTCTGTGACACGGTTGTTGAGATTCTCTGAGATCCACATCCATACGATCAGCTGAGCTCGTTATTACAGCCATTACAGCAGGTAAGTCAAGCAGTATTAATAAATTTGTTTATCTATTTTAAATTTTATATTTAGAAGCTTCATATAGTTAGGCTTAAGTTAGAGGAAGAGAATCTAGGGGTTAAAAGTCAATCTACCCATTCAATGGATAGGATGGAGTTGTAGATATGTCCGTATTATCGAATAGGATACGTAGGAACAATCCATTCGAGAATCAGAGAAGTATATCGAAATATATCCCTCCATGTCAGTTTAGGCTTAAGGCAGGAGGGAGGGGTACCCAAGGGGTCAAAATTCAATCTAACGATCTGATGGATGGATCGAAAGTGTCTATAGCTCCATATCATCGAATGAAATGTGCACGGATAATCCGTTCAAGAATTGAAGGATTATATCCAAATATATCCCTCTATGATAATTTAGGCTTCAAGTAGGAGGGAGAGAGTACCTAGGAGGTCAAAATTCAATTTAACCATCCAATGGAGTACTGGTTGGGGGTATCTATAACTCCGTATCATCGAATGAAATATGTAAGAATAATTCGTTCGAGAATCATGTTGTATATATAAATATATCCTCTGTAAATGTTTAAGCTTGACGCACATCAATTTCTTTAGTTTTACAGTTTCAATTAATTAAGTTTTAAAGTTATTAATAATATTTATTTTTTTCGTTATAGGATGCTGGGACATCTGGTTCTCATCCACCTATTACTGCAAAGGATATACAGAAGTAGGAGGAGGAGGAGGATCTCTGTTGATTTTTTTTTAGCTTTGATGTAATGTATTTGATATTTGAGCAGTGTTATTTGTACAATTTAATTTTGACATAACATATGATATTAGTTTTTATTTATAATAGTGATAATTAATTATTAGTTATTATAATATTTATAAATATATATTGCTTGTTAATTAAATTATAATAGATTGTAATATATATAATTATTAAAAAAATTTTAAAAAAATAATTAGCGACGGCTGTTGCGTCGCTAAAAATCTATTAACGATGGTTTATTAGAGGCAGAGAAGCCGTTGCTAATAATTTTTAAATTTTTAATTCAAATTCAAAAAAATATTATAAGCCACGGAATGCCGTCGCTAAAGCCGTCTCTAATAAGCTTTATTAGTGACCACGAGATCGCCATCGCTAATACATATCTTCAACATCGCATTTTTTACTGACGGAATTTTAACGACGGCATTTGTCGCTAATACCATTAACGACGGTATTTTTATTATTAGCGATGATTTTTAGCCGTCGTTAATAATTAATTTTTTTGTAATGGAGATACAATCGGTTGGATGGATGATAAATAAGTTAGATCAGATATGGATTGAATTAGAAAATATTAAATTTAAACCTATCTTATTTATTAATCAGATCAGAAGTTACAATCCGAAGCTGTGATATTTAATAAATAGATAATCGATCTGACCCTTTAAAACCCTTTGAATTGTTGCATCCAGAAAAACAAAGATTTTTTTGAGCCGATTCAACGAGCGGGGCGGGGAGAATAGTATTCTTGGAATAGGAATATCAATTCTCTGAAATTCCTGTTCACCATCTCAATTTTAATTTTATGTTTGGTTGGAAATCCACGAAGCCCATCAAAAATAAGATGGTGTTATTCTCTAATTTAGAATAAATAAAATTTTTTCTCATGATGGATCTAGAATAAACTATTACATGATCCAACATGGAATAGCTTAAATCAAGTAGAACGAAATAAAGTACAATTAATGCACTTTTGACTGGAATTGCTAAACTCATGAGCTCCACCGCCATTTTATAGTATATTTGGGAAAATAAGATGGAATAAGAGCTTATTCCATGTTATTTCTCCCCAAACACCGTGAAATGGTAGTGGGGCGGATTTTACAATTTTGGTCAAAAGTGCATTTAATGCACTTTATTCCTTTCATCTGGTTTAAGCTATTCCATGTTTCACCATGGAATAGCTTATTTCAAGAAATGATAAGAATAATTTATCTTATTCTAGTTTAGAAATAACAATGTATAATTTTGATTGACCTCACAAATTTCTAACCAAATATAAAATTGGAATAGGAATAGTGAATAGGTATTCTGGAGAATTGGTATTCTTATTCAGGAATACCAAAATGGCTACCAAACACTACTAATTGTTTCTCTCCTAAAAAACCCCTAATCGCGATGGGGGCAGGACCGTGGGATTGGAGGAATTAGGAAATATGATGAATAGATGGTTTTAATTGTAAATTCACAATGAGATTAGCACTAGAGCATAAAGTGATCTCAATTTCCGAATAGAAATAGGCCAAGCCCAAATGGCATCCAGCTCATTTATCATTTAAATGATATACATGCCAATCTATTTATTTAAATGGATTAAACAAATCGAACTTCTAAAATCTAAATCTGACTGAAATATTAAACGAATCAATCTATTTATGACTCAAATTTATTTAACTTAAATCTAAATCTATTTATGATAGATCAACCATGGATCCGATTGATGGTGGAATCATATTTTGCCATCTGTAATTCAACTGCAGAGGGTGTCAATGCACTGGCCTGGAGATAATCCGTTCTCGGGCTTTCAAAATTGGTGCGTGGGCAAAGTCCGGCCCTAAATATCTTCAAGCCCAAATTTTATTAGACCGGGCCATAACTACCTGAGATCCTAGGTGGATGGTGGTTCCTAGGCCCGGACCCACCATCCCACCGACGCTCTCTAACATTTTCCATGTCTTCCACTCTTCCTCTCCACTTGTTGGTGATAAGACCCGAATTACCCTAAGGATTAAGGGAGAAGGAAAAGTCCAATAAAATGGACAGAATGCAAAACCCACCACTTCCATCAGAAACTGATGTGTCCTCCAAAATAGATAAAAGAAAGAAAGAGACTGATGTGATATTGTGATACTCACAGCCTAATCAAGCTCTCATGTTAGTCCTTACCATGAAACACAAACACTTAAGGTAATTCAGTTCTTGATTCACATGTGAAATGAATCTTTTATTCTTAGTCTTTTCTTAATATCAATTTCGACCGACATCATAATCATCAACTTTTTTTGACTTATTAAGATAGCTCTCCATGCAAAAGGTCACAATTAGAAGGTGTAGAAATATCAATATGGATATTAAGCAAAGATCACAATAATTAAAATATTTCAATATTAATATATACATCATATAATTACTTAGGATGGCTCTAACTGTTTTTGCTCACCATTGCAAAAGGTCATAAGTAAAAAGTGCACGCATGAGATAATTCAGCAAGAATCATGGAATTTGATGCTTTTCTCACCTGTAGTAAATCACCATAACTAGAAATAGGTTTAAGTGCTGGCATAAAGAACGAAATCAGGAAATCATGACACAACAAATTGAGCTTAATAACATCCTAAGTAATTATCGTTTCACCATGTCATTTTCCAGCAAAAACTACTTATTTTGGATGACAAACAGTAGAGCTTGGGAAGCTAGCTAAATGGGAATCATACTTGTTGCTTTGTTGCTTGCCACCCCAAGATTATTGCTAATAAAACAATAGCAAGTTCCACTTTCCAAGTGGCCAATAAGACCCACAAAGAAAAAAATAACACCAGAGTATTCTTTCAACTATTCCCGTAGCCCCTCTAGAGATGGAGTTTCTAGGCTTCTTTTCTTTATAAAAGAGGCAACAGAGTAACGTCGTAGAATAGATAAAAAAGGGGGAAGGGAGAAGTGGTTCACAGGTCATTCCTTGGCTTATAAAACTTGAGATATCTGATTACTTGAGAGCTGAGACCAAGGCAATGAAGTTCTTGGTTCAATGCCCATGTTGCTCATGCTTCTGCTTCATGAAGGCCAAGAAGAACAAGCCCAAGGAGAAGGAAACCAAAGGTGATTGAAAGCATCAATATATTGCATTCGTTTTAGCTTTGATTATGTAAGGAGCCTTCCAAAATGTTGGAAGCTCCCCTGGAACGAATGCTTCAAATGTACTTCATCAAGTGAATATGAATAATCTGAGATCTTCTCTCAGATGTAATGTATGACTTGTTAGTTATTTGTTTCTTAACCCTTTGATGAATTGTCCTTCTTCACCATTATTGTTTGATCAATAACCAGACTGAGCTGCAGAAGAAAATTTCAGAAGAAATTAAGGTCAAAAAATCTTAGAAGAGGTCATCTTTTTGCAACTCTTTACAATGGTTGGATGCTGTTTACAGTTCTGGTGTTTGTTTAGTTAGCTTGCAGGTTGAAATGGTTTCCAAAAGCCACAAGCATGAGCTATGGGATATACCAACAAGGAAGAGAGAAGATAGCTATTTCCACTAAATTCCTTTTCCAAATATATGGAGCTGCATCTCTAACATTAGATGAGACAGTTCATATGCCAAGGATTTTCGGATAAAATTCTGTGAATTTTAGCTGTTTCTTCTTGACCAAAAGCTCAGGAGACTTTGCATTTTGTTTGTGCACATGTTATGAATGCCATGGTCCTATGCTTTCAGTTTGTTATGACTACTACTATGAGATGAAATAAGAATAAGACAACAAAAAGATCTAATACTTCACAACAACTTCTCCAGTTTCAACCCAAGGACAGCAAATTATGCAAAAACCTATTGCAGCCAAATTTTCCTTTTCCTAGAGCCAGCGAAGATGAGATGAAAAGGCAAGCAAGGAATACAGCAGATGCAAAATCATTGAAAAAAGTCATTGGAATAAATTCCTTTCACTGTTCTGACCCAAAAAAAACAAAAACAAAACTTGGTACCGAGCAAGATAAAGAAAGGAGAATATTTGATTAATCTGAAACATTTTGATCAAAAGCAGTTCTCTAGCATTTAATTATTTTAGCATTTTAATAGAACCTTTTTTCTTTTTGAGGGAAAAAGGATTGGACTGTGTCCAATCTGCTAAGAATCTTTTCTTTGTCTTTTTTTTTTAATTACTTTGAGGAGAAAGAAAATTTCAGAACCTTGAGTCTCCTCTATGAGTGGTTATACTGGATGAAAACACATATAGATTGACTGGACACTACAACTACCATGTTTAATATGTTCTTATGTGATTGGGAGCTCATCCACCCACACAAACCAATAAAATGACAACTGTCTTTCCTCAAGCAGAAAGGCAAGAAGGAAGATAAGGGAGACACCAAAAGGATGGTGGACCTTAAAATCAACAACTTCAGGGATAAGGAATATAAGCACAAGCACCCTATCCCACATATTGTGAGCTGTGACCACTGAAAATATTTAAAGGAAAATAGACACAAATTATGTATGCATGTGGATGCATATGGAACCCCAATTGTTCATGGATTAGCATATTTGGTTGCATGTCACAGGACCACCTGCAAGTCCGATAACTAAAATTCTCCCATATGGTGTTTGCTTTTTGCTGTAACTAGAGAATCACATGTAACTCCAGCTTCCAAGAGCAAATTAGGTGTTCCAAAATCCCATTTGTCTTGAACAAGCCCGAAGAAGTACAGTTCAGCAATATAAGTTTCATTTTATTTGTTAGTTGTGTTCTCATATGATATACTAAAACATCTTCAAAGATCTTCCTGAAGAAAGGATTGTCTCATAGATACTTGGTTTCCACAAGGGCCTCATACATAATTCCATTCGCACAGATGAATAATCTAAATTGGAAGGCATTATACGGATCAAATAAGCAAGCAAACTAATTAGTTGATGCCTAAAAAATGACTCAACAGGAGCAAATGGAAAGAATAATATATAATTTAATTAAGAAGCAAAATTTTTAGCATAGTGTAAATGGTAAAAAAGACAATTCTAAGAACAAAGAAAGATGCACAATTGTCAATAGCTCTATTTCTGAATCCACACTTAAACCTACAAATAAGCTCCTGGCTTTGGGAAAAGTAATGATTCAAAATTCTTCACCAGTTTCACATACAATGCAAATCAAGATTTTGTCAGATACTTGATGCAGTGTTTCCTGCTTCAAAATTCTTGCTTCATTTTTGAAACTCATCTCTCCATTCTGACAATGAATCCCCCTTGTGGTATCTCCCGCAAAGGGATGTCTTACATGCATTATTCAAGTCTTTATCCCCCCTCGTCGCAGATGTTGCAAATCAACCAACAATCACCAAGATAAGATTTTTGGCCTTTTATTCAGGACCACAGGTTGATGTACTTTGAGCTATCTGTTAATTTCAACTGCAGATTGTCAAATCGGGCACCACATGTCGGTGAATTGTTCATTCATCTTCAGTGGTCCTTCATGGTTTATTGAAGACATATGGATCCACCAAAATGATCCATAAACAAGCCACTTAACAAATTAACAAAAATCTTCGCAACTTGGCTACATAGAATTTACTCTGAACAGAGGATTTTGTTTACCTTAGCTGACACCAAGAATAAGATCCAAAATGGACAGCAAGAAGAACAAGCCAACTCATATTACAACCCCACACCAAAATATCAGCCAGACGGTTGTCAATAATGCCTTCCACTCATGCAATAGAAGAAAAGCTGTCTCCCATGTCTTGTAGCAATACATGATGCTTGTTCACATGAACAGGCAGTGCCTACTATCACTACCATGATCCTCTATTCTTCACAAGCCCTTTGAGCTTCTGCATAACTATTTGCAATACTTGGTGATGAAAGACTCGCTACTTCACACAAACGGAAGTTAAGCAAATGACATTTGCATGAAATAGGTTTACTGCCTCCTAAACTAGCAACACTAATCAATCAATCATCATTTCCAACAAAGACTGAGGCCGACAGCTCTCAGATACAAATAATTGTTTAAATTCCGGAAAATGAGAGAATGGTTAATTATGTAACATGTCCATAAATCACAATGAAACTAATCCAAATTCCCACTATAAGCCTCTCTACAAATTTTACATAATTCTCTATGCCTCAGCTTTCTGTTGAACCAATTTCTCTATTAGGTCAGCTGCTTCCTGGATTGTAGTGATGTTCTGGGAATTATCTTCCTCCACAGTGATGCCAAATTGCTCTTCCAGACCCATCACTATCTCTACCTGCAATCCATTATGCAGTGTGTCAAGAAGGGTGGATATATGGGAAAGAAATTGTGATGGAAATGAGATACCGTGTCCAGAGAATCTGCACCAAGGGCAGAAAATTTGGAGTCAGGAGTGAGAACAATCTCATCTTTCAATGCCAACTGCTTTTCACAACCTCACAAACTTTTCCACTGTTTCGGCTTAGCCTGTAAACGCCCCAATCCAGCAACTACATATCACATTCCTTGTCCCACTTTCTCATCAATATTTGTTCACCAGTAGTCTGAAGGAAAAGTAATATGCTGAATGTGGAAACAACCAAGCTAGGGGAAAAGAGGATACCGCACAGCAAATGTGGAAGTGTGGGGACCTCAAGGAGGGTAAGATTCTCTTTGATATGCCCATAGAAACCAACTTCACATTCGAAATCCTTCCACCTGTCTGCATTAGTTAGATTGGTGAGTGACAAAAGATTTAGGAGATTAAAAATGCTAATTATGAATTTTAATTCTCATCTGCTAGAACATGCAGCATGTGCCAGCTGCTAATTTGCCACTGGCTACAGGTTCTTTCCTTCCCCTTTGTATGAGATTCAAACCAAGGGAGCAAAAAGTTGGCCAAGGTTTAGCAAGCCTGTTTTAGACTTTTAGTATCAGGTGTATTTGAAGCTTTTGCATCGAGATGATTTCAATTGCATGTTAGGGTGTCTGATTTAATGAGATGAAGAAAATGGAACTTCTGGAGGAAACAAATAAAATCCTGAGCTATATCCTTCAGAATATAAAAATGTTCAATAATAACAAAATAACAAGTCTACTCTCAATTATTCGAAGTCGGCTTTACAAACTATTCTCCATCACCTTTTTTTTAAAAAAAAAATTGTCAAGAAAAAAAAAGATGGGGGTTATACCATCAATTCACTTCATGAGAAGACGAAAAGAAGAACATCTTTGTCACCACTAGTTCTTGACTTCTTGTGAAGGACTACATCCTTTGTTTCTGCAAAGCTATCTTCCATTCCACTGCTCCTGTCCATGATAACCTCCAGCATTGTCCTAATCTTTCCCATCTTTTACATGAACTCGAACAACAGTAATTATCAGGATTTCCAGCTCCCCTACTTTATCCTCGATTATAGCAATTTGTATGCTTCTTAAAGTACACATTTATGAAATTATGCTTGTTGTTCTACCATACATGTATGTCCTCAATACTATCTTGGTCCTGTTCTCTTGAGTGGCTCACCTTCCTCATTTCCCAGCAATACGATCCATGGTATAAGTCCCACAATTTTTTATAGAATTCTTTTAAGTCTCAAATGTATACGATGATCACTTAATTCTCCAAAAGCACCACTTCACTTTGACATCATCATATTCTAATTTCTCTTGAGTCTTGATACACCTTTGCCTATTTACCCATTATTCAGTCACAGATCCAAGATGACATATATCGTCATATTATAGTGTCTCTACGCCATCTTCCCATCAATGAAATAATCGAAATCAATTCAATTTCTTAAGAAATACAAAGGGGACCTCTCCAAAGTTGAAGGGATGCCAACCAACTGAAGTAAGGTTGGTTATTGAACACAGTTCAAATTTAAACTCCTCAGTCCTCCATCCTTAAGCACACAATAAAGCTCTCCCCATCTGTTTAGACATTTCGGGTTTGGATTTATTAGTGCCAAAAATGATCCACTTAGATATATGACAACCAAACAGAAGTAGGATCCTGGTGCATCAACCCCTTACAAAAGTATTCATTAAGTTTTGAAAATGAAAAGCTTCAAACAGAAAGAAGGGGGGAAAAAAAATCTGGCAAGGAAAATGAATTATGAGACAAAGCCTGGGTTATCAAGAAACGATATACTATCAAGAAGAAGTATAAACTAAGGGTCCAAATAAAGTAGGAGAAGATGAGATCAGATATAGCAATTTTGAAAGGCTGCTTGAGACTTGAATACACATGAATATCAATATTAAATCTTTTTATCACCAAGTGTTCAATTACAAAAATCACAAATTTTAAAGGTAAAAGACACAGAAATGACTTAAACACGTAGTAAAAGAAATGCCATATGTGCTAAAAGATTATGGCCTTTAAAGCCTTTTAACCTATTCATGTTTTCATCTCCAAATGAAGATAACAGTCTTTATAACACTACCAAATACATGACGGACGCTATAAATCTATTCACCTACCAATTTTATCTTTACCACACGATAATTTGCAGCACAGATAAATGTAAAAAACTGGAAAGCTGGATGGCGGCGAGCATTTACATGACAATTTCAGTTTGAATCCTGCAGACCCACCTTGTTGTCCATATCTGGCTCTGCTAAATATAGGTCACAATTTGTATCTCTACCATTTCTCATTCCATTTGATCAATTTCCACCACAATTATGAAAATGTTGGCACATCAGAATAGAATTCATTCTGCACAGTTCTTTTTACTTTATTTATTTTACTATAACAGTCAACCAGGTTTCAGCATTCATCCTAGGCTATGCACAGAAATCACTTGCCAAAATGCCAGATGAAATAAGAAAAGACTGAGAATTGAGTAATCATATGGAAGCAAGAAACGCTTAATTCGAGGAGAGAAAAATGAAGCCAACTTCAGCAGACTGAGTGGGTAAAGAAAAGCCAGTTTTTCCATTGGGAAAATGTTTCCCTGGTGAGAGTTAACTGTCATTGCATCTAGTAACACAGACACAGTAGATTCCACTCAACAATCAGAAAAAAGAGCCATAAACAAGCCTGAAAAATCGGAAAAGTTCCCTTCAACTTCTAATCTTTAGCTCACCACGACACCTAAAAATCTCACAACGGACAATATCACAATCAGATTAAACGATTAAAAAGGCACAAACTCCCTGAAACCTACTGAAAACGAATCACAGAAGAATATATTATATCTCCAAACTTAAAATCCCATCTTTCTCGTAATAAAAGCAAAATTTGAAGAAGAGGGTTCACCTGGTTACTGCTCCAGCTCTCGGTCCTGAAGGTGGAACCAAACCTGATCGAGGTGGCGGAGACGGCAGCCATTGGATTCAATGCAGAGAGTGGAAAAGCCTACAGAATGGGGGAACGGAGGAAACCCTAACTCTAGATTTTGGAGGGAGATAGGGGATGGGAGTGGATTAGATTCTGCCGGAATACCATTTGAAGTCCAAGTGGCGGGCGTCCGCTCGCCATGGCGGAAAGCTTATCCACCCACATCAACATCTAGCCACAACTGGTTCCCATCATATATGGACCGTCCGGTGTTTGTAATCTGCTCCAAATATTATTTCGCCTAAAATTAGTTTGCAAGCTAGACCCTTATATTTTAGAAAATTTTGAGAAAAAAAAATCTAGTTTATCGTTGTTTATGTAAATATCTTGAATTTATGTTGTTATATAAGGACCGGTTTTAGATTTTTCCTTCTAATTTTAAATTTAACTTTCATTTCTCTTTATTTTTCAATAAGTTTATAAATTTATTTGATTTTAAATTATTTTTTTTATAAAATTGATATTTATTTTAATTTTTACTGTATTACTTCGTATCTTATGCTAGCCCCGTGGCATCAATCTCATTGTGAACGATAATGAAATTCATTTAACTTCCTTCCTTGTATAATGAAATTATGGGCTCGTTTTCTTAGAAAGTTACCAAGTTAATCTTTCCTTGCACAATAAAAAATGATTATAATAATTATCTTTCCTTACACAAGTTAATCTTTCCCAAATTTTACGGTTAATCACTTGTTGTCTTTCTTAAAACTATTATGATGGGTGGTCCAATTGAAGTATAATACATGCCTGTTTCTAAGAATAGTATTGTTTGCTGCCTTTTCTTTTTAAGGTCCTCATATGCATGTGTTTTGGATACTTTTATATCTTGATTATTAATTATTTATACACCTTGAGAGGCAAACAGCAAGGTGGAATTGCTATTTTAATTTGTATAACCCGAGCAACTTGGACAAATTACCATTTAGCTACGTGGAGTTGCTTTTCTACTACTCTATTTTTCAAATTTGCAAAACTAAGGGGACTTGGAGCAATTAGCATTCGGTTGATCAAGTGATCAACTAAAGATTTTATTTATTTATTGATAGTTTTGTGATTTCCTATATTATTTTGGGTATATATTTAATTTTTTATTTATCTTTTAAAGATTGATATGTTCATAAGTCTTCTGTGGTTTTGATCTTATTCTTCAGATATTGCAAGATATGATATAGGTGTAGATAAAAAAAATTATAGTCAAATTGAAAGTGGTAAGGTTTTTTGCTTGCCAAACCAAGTTAGATGATATAGGGGCATTACTTGGTGCAATGGTAAAGACTTAAGCTCACAAGCAGAGTAGTGTAGGTTAAGTTCCGAGGCATTCTTCATTTTTATGCGAGCAAAGAAAAGGCCAAAGATTATATCTTTTTATTTTCTTATGCAATATGGTAGGAGGGTCATTCATGTGACTAAATATATAATCCTTAGGGTCCATTTGAGTAGGGTTAATATGGCATGAAAAATTAAATTTTATGTGAGATTATCATATTTGATATGAAAAGTAGAAGAGAGAGATGGTAAAAAAATTGATGGGCTCGATATTTATTTTTCGAAGAGTGAAGGTAAAACAAATACTATGGAAGATCGATATTTGATAAATTTCAAATGGTGGTAATCCATACTTGAAAAAAATACCTCCAATAAAACTACATATGTAATCATTGAATTTATTCTCATATCTTTTCAAATTTATTTAATAAAGAGCTATTATAAAAAAATAAGATAGAGATGGCATTATGCAAAGAGCTATATGATTATAGTCCTTATATAAAAAAACTAATTGGAGATGACAATGCTATCCTAATATTAAAAAATTATTTATATTGAAGGATATATTATAAATTTAGTCATATTCTTATATAGATGTATTTCCAACTAAACGTAATAATCTTTTTTCAGTGTCATTTTCCAACATAATTTTCCACCAATCAAATACAGTAAAATTATTTTCCTTCACAATCATTTTTTCAGATAAATAATTTTTGGAACTGTCAGATTACCCTATTATCTGACATATCCCAACCAAACATGCCCTCAGCACTTTTCTTGAAATATTTTCCGCCAAAATCATGTGTAGAGATGAAACAGATATGGTGCCAAACTATCATAAGACAAATAAGCCAGCAATCTGAATGATGGAATGTGACCATCAGTATCGTGTGTGCCATGATTCATGAGAGATATACAGCACCAAACTGGTTGATTTGTTGAATATACAGGTGTTCTCATGTTCAAAGCTGTGCACTTCAAGCATTCCTTCGACGAAGTTGTTTGCGACACTTGAAGCTACGCCATCGAGTATCGGCAAAAATAGCCAACTTTCTGGAAGATGCATTATGTCTTAATTTGATTCATAGTTTTGAAAGTTCCCAAACTTATTAATTTATGATATGTTGGTGAACCATGCAATACCTTTGCTATGACTATGAAAGTTTCCAAACTTATTAATTTATGAGATGCTGGTGAACTATGCAATACCTTTGCTATCAGGTTACTACAAAGTTAGCTTACCCTTTCAATAATTGCAGCCAAAGTCCACATATAATATGGTCTTGCTTATCTCAAAGTCCAAAGTCTTTGGCCAGTATGCCAACTTCAGAGTGATTGAGTGAAGCCTTGGAGAAAGCCATCTGGTTTCTATGTGGGCCTCATCAAGAAGAGGTGATTTGAATGCTTGAGATGGGCCCCCAGAGCAGATGAGATTACAAAACAGATAATGTTGTAGGCACCAAAATAAGCCCCACAAAATGAAATCCTCAACCAAATCTATCAACTCTTCTGGCATCAACAAACCTGTTTCAGACCACTTCCCAAGGATATGGGTCCTTATTATAGGGCTGTTTTTTGGTTGTTTCCTGTGACTGCTTGCAAGTCATAAGATTAGGAGAGTCAAGTTTCCCACCAAATTTGAAACACCCCAGTTATAAGAGTTCCTCAGTCTTGCGTACTCATCAGTAGTACAAGCAAATGGCCTCTCTTTGCATCTTCTTTCTTTCCTACTATCTCTGTTGGTAGTCTTCCAAGGCTTCTCAAACCTTGCAGAATCAAAAGAGTGTTTCATCAAAGCCATATACAGCTTTGGTGACTCCATAGCTGACACAGGCAACCTTCTACGTGAGGGACCTGCTGGATTCTTCGCTCCCATTGCAAGCTTTCCCTATGGAAAGACCTTCAATAAGCCCACCGGTCGCTGTTCCGATGGTCTTCTCATGATCGATTACTTCTGTCTGTTATCACTTTTCTCCTTCATGTCTTCTCTGAGTGTTTGATGGCATTTTTAATGTTAAGACTTGCATGATGTCCTTGTTGTTTTGATATATTGATATAAGAACTGATAGCAAGGTACTTACAATATGAATTTGGCAAAAATGAACTGAATAGGATATGCTAGATCCAAGATGCTATTGGAAGTTTTCATATAATGCTCTGTTTTTTCATCTTCTAGCCACCTTTTTTTTTTATTGATGGACCGACACTAAGACACAAAGTTGTCACTTATTTAGACTAGAGGAAGAGAGAAAACTTTGGTTCTCTTTGTTTAGAATGTTGAGATTAACAAATGCAAGAGAACTGAGAGAAAGGGTCCAGTGAGGATGCTGCCTAACCTATAAAGGAAGCAATTGCAGTTCTGAACTAGCCTCAGAAGTTCCAGTACATCAAAGATTGCATGGTATTGTAGAAGCTAATAATTCAATGTCCACTAGAGTTAAACCGTTAATGGTTAAGGACTTATCCCTTCAATAATTTATGATCAAGAGCTTTCATTTTAACCTAATTACTTCTGTTTTAATTTTGATAACACAATATTTCTAAGGTGTTCCACTATTTAATCAAATGAGCAAAGAAGTTGATTCCAGCCATATTCTTTTAGAATTACGTCTAATTAGTCTTAATTTCATATGACTTACTCTATTCTCTTTGTTGCTATTGGCATCTCAGCTTTGGCCCTTAATCTTTCATTCATAAACCCTTATCTGGATAAGACTGCCAACTTTGATAATGGAGTTAATTTTGCTGTTGCCGGAGCTACGGCACTGGACAATTCCTTCTTCCTGCAGAGGGGTATTTTTCCAACCTTTACTAATAATCCTCTCAGTGTTCAACTTGAATGGTTCAAGACACATCTCAACTCAACATGCTCCTCGAAAACAAGTAATTTGATACATATTAAAACCATATTTATGCATCCTTGTTATTAGCATGCAATCATTTTATGGTTGTCTTAATATTAATTTTTTCTGTAGAGTGTGCTCAAAGTCTTAAACGGGCACTTTTCCTCATGGGGGAAATTGGAGGCAATGATTATAATTATGCGTTTTCCCAAGGAACATCTATGAAGAAGGTGATGACCTATGTGCCAGAAGTTGTGCAAAGCATAATAAACGCTGCTAAGGTATGTTTCTCTTTATTATTATTGTTATTATTATTATAATAACATCTATGAAAACCTCCTCCTCTTCTTTTTCTTGAACAATAGTAGTTGCACCACCTTTCAATGTTGAATTTGCAGCCTTTATTGAGAGCAAGCATGAGGAGATATATGTGGCACTACTGTATAATCAATTCATTTTCCTCTTAATTGCGAATAGAAACAGTTTAATTAGTGCTGAACTCTCCATTTGAAATCTAATCATGACAACCATAGTTCTATCAGACATTGCTAACTCATGAGTGTGTGTTTATTTAGGAAGTAATTAGTATGGGAGCTGTCCAACTAGTTGTTCCTGGAAATTTTCCAATTGGATGTATGCCAAGCTACCTCGCAATGTTCTACTCCCTGGATCCCGCAGCTTACGACGAAAAACAGTGCTTGAAAGAGTATAACGCATTCGCCATGCATCATAACAAACAACTTCAGGCAGCACTTCAAGACCTCAGGCATGCATACCCTCATGTTACAATCATGTATGCAGATTACTACCAAGCTTTCCTTCATCTCCTTGACAAGGCCCCAGACTTGGGTAAGTTCTATCACTAAACACTAGCTGTAAACTCTTTAACATAGAAGATTCTTTATGTATTTGTTAATTAGTATAACCTATTCTTGTGTCTTTAGAGGTCACCACCAACCATTTTAAAGCTTGTGACTCCTCCTAATGCTCATATGAAATATTCTTTGAGCAGGGTTTGACAAGGATTCTTTGCTACAAGCATGTTGTGGAGTAGGTGGCCAGTACAACTTCAACATAAATATCATGTGTGGCATGCCTGGGGCTTCAACATGCTCTAACCCAAGTAAACACATCAGCTGGGATGGCATTCATCTTACACAAGAGGCATACAAGGTCATGGCACAATCACTGATAATGGAGGGATTTGCTTACCCAAATTATAGAGCCCAGGAGGAATGGGAGTGCTAGTAACCCATCAAAAAGTAATGAGTTAATCCAGCAACTCGCATCATATCATGTGTAAACATGAGCATATGTATGCTGGCACCAAGTAAACAATTCACAAATAGCTTCACATTTTGGCTAAATTGAATGGTGACTGTTGCTGTAAATTGGTCAACTTTATTTTCAACTTTCAATTATTAAACTCCTTTGAGAATATCATTCTAGGGAAAACAAAAACATGCAACAAAAACAATATCATAAGCAATTAGTCTTATAAGATCCTACCATTACAACCAATCATCACATGCCTAAGGCCTGTTTGGATAATACAGCAGAATTAGACTAGATTTCCTATTGGATTCATGGATTGGGCAGTTTGTTTGGGCATGCCCCAAATCAATCCACCACTCCTGACCTGAATCATGCAAGAGAGAAATAAAAATCTTTATGGATTTTTTTTTTTCTTTCCACGATCAATATCTTCTCACCGTCATCGATCCTCTACCCTTCAACTTTCCTCCCTAGTTCTATTTCCCCTACACTTCCTCTCTCATGATTCCTGCAAAATATACCTGTGGGAATACCCATACAAGCTCTTAATAATCCCATTTACCTAGTCCTTGCACATGTAAAGACCAGCCACTCTAATTAGTTAGGATGTTTATTGCCATAACAAAGTCCAAACTAAATGTTAACTCCCTGTTAAACCCATAAGCATGTATATGCATGTTGTTCTTCAAAATGCTTTTTTACCAAAATTAGTAAATAATAAATTCGATTATGTATAAGCATGTCATTCTTTAAAAGCTTTTTTACCAAAATTAGTAAATAATAAATCCCAAAGTGGTGGCGTTATACTTAATGTCGATCATATCAGCAACATTTGTGTTGCATAAAATTCAGATGCATGACATGTACGTATTGACTTACATCAAAAAAAGACATGTACATGTTAACAAGTAACTGCTACAATTCTAGTTCTCCATCATAAGTCTCAAGAGTAAGTAGAGCTAAAAGACAATGGTTCCCACTTTCTAACAAGAATAAAACAATATTTTAGCATAAATTTATATCCATTAATTATTCATCTCTAATCAGGCTTAGCTGAAAGCCCGAAAGAAACATAGGGAACCAGTTTAATCTCCGTTTCTCCTACTGCTCCTATCTCGTTTCCCTGGCTGGTATAAAAATGGAGCCCAAACGGTTCCGTTCAAAACTTTTTGAGGTCGGCCCGCCTAACGTTGCGAGAAACAAATAAAAATAAAAATAAAAATAAAATAACAAAGGGGCCGGGTTACACTAATTTCGGCCATTTGGATTCTTCCGTTGGCTTCTGTTCTTTCAGATGGCTAAAATTGATTGGATTTGTGTAAAGATGAGACCTTGAATGCATTATCGCCGTCTTTCGGAAGTTATGATTAGATTTTCGCTGTTTAGAAGATCCAAATTGCCAATTTTCACACTCACCCACCAATTTGATCCTTTGGCCTGTTCCCTCGAAGCGGTTTTCTCGCAAACGCTGCTGAATCGGTGGTAGAAGAGGATTATTACGTTAGCCGATCGCCCAGGTTCGATTCTTTGCTTACGCCCGAGCCTTGCAGGCTTGCATTGCCAACAGGGATCAATTTAGAGGCACAGCAGTTCACTGCCATGCTCTTAAGCATGGTGGATGTTTGGATTTGTTCTGTTGGAACATTCTACTCAACATGTATGTGAAATTCGATCTTGTTGGTGATGCCTGTAACTTGTTTGGAGAAATGCGTGAGAGAAATATGGTTTCTTTTGTCACCTTAATCCAGGGTCGCGCTCAGTGTGGCCAATTCTTAGAAGCAGCTCAGCTTTTTCTCAGGCTTCATAGAGAAGGTCATGAGCTTAATCAATTTGTGTTCACAACGATTTTGAAACTCTCTGTGATTATGGAGCTGCCAGAACTTAGTTGGTATGTTCATGCTTGCATTTGTAAGCTTGGCCATGATTCAAATGCATTTGTGGGGACGGCTGTAATTGATGCTTATTCACTTTGTGGTCTTGTTGCTGATGCAAGGAAGGTGTTTGATGGAATCAAAGGGAAGGACATTGTTGCTTGGACTGGGGTGGTTTCCTGTTATGCTGAGAATGATTGCCCCAAGAGTGCCTTGCAAATCTTCTCTAGAATGAGGAAAGATGGCTTCAAGCCAAACAACTTTACACTGACTAGTTTGCTCAAGGCTGCTGTTCCTTGCTTTCACTAGACTTAGGCAAAAGTATACATGGTTGCTCGATAAAACTTCTTATGGATCAGACCCTTATGTGGGTGGTGCTTTGCTTGATATGTATGCGAAGTGTGGAGATGTTGAGGATGCCCGCTCGGTTTTGAGGTGGTCCCCCATCATGATGTTATTCTTTGGAGTTTCATGATTGCTCGGTATGCTCAAAGCAATCAGAATGAGGAGGCATTGGAGCTTTTCTGTCAAATGAGGCAAGCTTCGGTAGTTCCAAATGAATTTAGTTTTCTAGTGTTTTACAAGCTTGTGCAAATATGGGAGGCTTGAACTTGGGCAAGCAGGTCCACGGTCATGTTGTGAAGATAGGTTTTGACTGGGAGATTTTTGTGGCAAATGCACTCATTGATGTTTATGCTAAGTGTGGAGATATGGATGCCTCAATGGACCTTTTTTCTCGATTGCCCCATGGTAATGATGTGAGTTGGAATACAATGATTGTTGGTTATGTTCAATTAGGTTTTGGAGAGGATGCTCTGAGGCTCTTTCAGCGGATGCGAGTTGCTCAGGTACCGGGGACGCAGGTCACCTATTCTAGTGCACTTCGGGCTTGTGCAAGCATAGCAGCCATTAAATTGGCAAGTCAGGTTCACTCCATGATTGCCAAGACCCCATTTAACACTGATATTGTGGTAAGTAACTCTCTTGTTGATACATATGCTAAGTGTGGGAGCATCAAAGATGCTCGCAGGGTCTTTGACATGATGAGAGAGCATGATGTGATTTCTTGGAATGCTATGATCTCAGGATATGCTATACATGGTTTAGGTCTGGATGCTTTAAGTTGTTTAGGAAGATGAGGGAATGAAGGTTAAGGCCAATGATGTGACTTTTGTTGGTGTTCTATCAGCATGTAGCAATATAGGTTTAGTGAACCAGGGCTTGTCGTATTTTGAATCTATGGATAGGGAATATGGCATTGAACCTTGTATGGAGCACTACACTTGCATGGTTGGGCTTTTGGGACGTTCGGGCCGTCTCAATGATGCCATGAAATTTATTGAAGAAATCCCAATGAAACCTAGTCCTATGGTTTGGCGTGCATTGCTTGGTGCTTGTTGGTCCACAAAAATATCGAGATAGGGAGAATTTGTGCACAAAAGGTGCTTGAGATGGAACCGCATGATAAGACAACATATGTCTTGTTATCAAATTTGTATGCTGCAGGAGGAAGTTGGGACAATGTGGCCCTCACCAGGAAATCCATGAGGAATAAAGGAGTGAAAAAGGAGCCTGGCCTCAGCTGGATTGAGATTCAGGGTGAAATCCATTCTTTTCTGTTGGAGATGCATCCACCAAGATATGAGGGTGATCAATGCAATGCTGGAATGGCTACAAAAGAAGACCAAGAAAGCAGGCTATGTTCCAGATGGTAGTGTAGTCTTGCATGATATAGCAGTGGACCAAAAGAACGTTTGGTATGGGTTCATAGTGAGAGGCTGGCCTTAGCATATGCACTTATAAGGGTACCATCTGGAAGTCCCATCCGTATTATCAAGAATCTTCGTTTTTGCTCAGACTGTCATGCTGCATTCAAGATAATATCTAAGGTTGTTCAACGTGAAATCATTGTGAGAGATATGAACCGTTTTCATCATTTGGTGAATGGAATTTGCTCCTGTGATGATTATTGGTGATACCTTATTTTCCTGAGCGATATTATAAATGCACATCATCTGCAGCCCACCTAAACTGATGCCGCTGAGCCTTGTACCAGGAACTGCCACACCTTGTCTATGGGCAGTTGAGGGATGTATAGCCTCTATCGGTTGTTGACTGGCTGAAATTTAAACACGTTCCAAAAGGAAAGTCTAAGCCTGTAGTGATTGTTGTGAGAAAAGCAGGCTTTTTTACACCCACATGCGAGTGAGAAGTCTTCCAATATCCAAGGTAACATGAATACTATGTACTATGATCTTACATGACATATTGTTTGTTTATTTCAAAACCAAGCATATGTATGTTATAACTGTTATAAGTGGTTGCTTTTGTTTCTCCATGCAATATGGTTTTGACATAGGTTTGGCTGTCTAATAAGACATGCCAAGC
Source organism: Elaeis oleifera (assembly GCA_000441515.1). NCBI lineage: Eukaryota > Viridiplantae > Streptophyta > Magnoliopsida > Arecales > Arecaceae > Elaeis > Elaeis oleifera. The sequence goes on along the minus strand of KE504714.1, from coordinate 1,152,390 downwards.
ATGATGTCACTTATGATTTGTACTTGATAACTGTCTTGCTAATCTAAATATTTAATCTAACCTGCAACATTATATCTGCTGACCATGCTTGAGCCTTCACTTTGGTTTTGTGGTCCATGTTCACTTTTCTCCATTTTCCAACTTCATGTTCTACTTTTACTTACCTTTGGAATAATGTTTTACTTTAACTGTTAATCGATAAAATCAGCCATGGCGTCGGAGATAGTTGATGGCCAATTGGGAAGATATCATGTATGTTGCTGGTGGTTAAGTGTGCTTAGATCCTTTGATTTAGACTAAGAAAAAGCTGACTGTACTTGTTTCTACCCATCCTTGCCAATTTTCCATCATGAAATCCAATGAGAGGTTTTATTATCTATATGGCATATGCATGCACAACGAGTTTAATGAGGTTGCATTCATTTGCATGCATGTGCTACTCTTCTACCCTCCAATAGGCTGCATAACTTTTAAAGGGCTCTTTCATACTCACACTGTGCTTTTTTATATTACAAGAATTCTAAACATGCAATCTGTGAGACCTGCTCTAGATATCTGTTAGTGCAACCTGTAACTTGCATGTGTCCATGGGGTTTAAGTGGTATGACTGATAATGATTTGTAGAAATAATATATGTTTAGCTGGTAGAGGATCATAGTAGTCTAGGGAATTAGAGAAGAAGAGAAAACTTGTTCTTTTAATGAAGGGTATGCACTAAATAGGTGGCTGGCTCCCTTATCTATTATTTATAACTAAAATGGAGGCTCAGCTTGTGCTGAGCTCTCCATTCACCATGTGGGTGCCTGTATTAATGAAATCATTAGCACGATTTTTTATCTTAGATAATAAGTAGCTCTGTTACATATATTTTATTTATATATATCCAATAAGTAGTGCATCTTATATGTCATTAACATAGTCTTTTATTTGGATAATAAGTAGGGCTCTTGTAGTTGATACAAGAGGAAGATAGGCTTATAATGATCACTTATTAACAGATATTTGTGATAAGCAAGGATTCAGATTCCAGGGGGATGTCCCATGGGACATCAGGATGGGGTACCATTTCATGTGTTGGGATAGGATCGTCCCGCTAGCATCCTAGCATTTCGATCGGGACTTCTTGGAATATCCTTGTCCCAAGTGTCAGGATCGGGCGGGACGGCAGCGCGTCTTGTTCTATGAAAAAATCGGGACAGCCCCATCTCACGGGATTTAAAATCTTGGTTATAAGTGTGTTATATTTTGATTTTTTTAATGATAAATAGGTATAAGTGATAAATAATGGAGTATCTTACTATTATCAATATTAAGTATTAATTATACTTCTACAATTAATATAAGTATAATTGATACTTGAGAATATTGTCTATCAAAAGTAGATAAGTACTGTATTATTTAAACCAATCTTACTAAATCAATTTCAATATTAGGTGGAGTTTTTGCCGGGCCATCATTAAAATTCATTGCTTAATATGCAACAGAAATTTGGCTATTAAAGCCTTATATTTATTATAATTTGCTACATTGTTATATTACATTTCAACAATAGTTGGAAAAATGAGAAAAAATGTACGATGTGCATTGTGTGAGGCCACTATTAGTGATGCCAGTACTAACGACAAAAACTTTTTCACAAAGGCTCAATTTGTGTAGAGTTCTCTGTTTGCTATGTAGGTGCCAGTATTAATGATGCTAATATTAAGGAAGGAAATTTCTAATTGGCCATAATTAAAGTTAATTGCTTAATGTATAATAGAAATTTAGCTATTGAAGCCTTCTTCTTATTCTAATTTATTATATTTCTGTATTACATTTCAAGAATAGATAGGAAAAGAAGAAAAACTGTACCTGGTGTATTGCACTGATTACGTGCTAGTTTTAATAAATTTGATGCTGCCTTGCTATTCCCTCTGTTCTTCTCACCTCATCTCCTTTCTCCCTTCGCTTTCTTTTTTCCCATTATTCTGTCTCCAATCTTTTATTCTTTCATGCTTTTCTGGTTTTCCCTTAACCTGAATCTGTTACATGGTATCCAAGCTGGGTTAGAGCCTATTCTGCGTTTGTTTTGCTGCCTGAAATCAGAAGTGAGGAGGAAAATCTTGTTGCAAATAAAGTACTTTTTATCTGCAGGAATGTTTCTTATCTTAGTTTGCAGGATGCACATTTATCCCACAATTTGTAGCAGTGCCCTCTTTCTTCAAACAAAGCATGTGATGCCGTGGGTGGAGGGCTTTGAGGACTGATGGTATTCTATTTTATGTCAGTCTCTGTCAAGAAGTGATTCTACATGTACCTTGTGATCCCAGGATTGCTGGATGTCAGTAAGAGCCTTCACTTTGTTTCTCAATTAGCAATTGGCATATCTGCTGTCTAGAAGTTCAGAAGGATGGTGCTTTTGATTCAGTTACTGCCCTGTTAAAGTTTTCTCATTCTTTGCTGGTCCTGAGTGTAGCTAAATTGTTTGCAGTGATTCCTAATTGCTTCTTTGCAGAAAGTTGCTGTCCGTTGTTATTACAACTTCCATTATGGCAGGTCGAGAAGTTGATACAAAGTGCATGTTTCCATGGGACATTTACTTACCATACAAATGACGGCTGTCAAGCTTTGTGGAGCATGGAACTATCTTCAATGGGCCAAAGCAGTGGAAATTTTTGTCAAGGCAAAAGGAAGCATGATTATGTCATTGACAATCCTCCTGCTGATGGTAACAAGATGAAGGAATGGTGGCAAGAAAACTTTGAAGTCATGACTTCATACTAATGTAGTCAATTCTTAGTTATAGTGCTTTACTTGAATTCTGTAACTATTTAGTGAAAATTACTGAATCAAATTTTAACTTATCTTTTCATAAAATATGTAGATCTCACCTAGAAATTACCATAATCTTCAATTCAATAATGCATATGATAC
>KE504714.1:1123188-1134763 GCA_000441515.1 Elaeis oleifera | reverse complement strand
TAAATAATATATATATATATATATATATATATATATATATGATGAAAAATTTAGAGTTGTCTACTTTATGCCGCGTGTGCGAAAAATTTTTGGCGCCAACTCGTAATAGAATTTAAACAATTTTTTAGTTTGGTCTAAGATTTGGATGGATATTTCAAGCTAAATTTATTATTGGTTGCACCAACAAAAATTATTGTATAGATTGTGCTGTTTGCATGAGGGTAGCTTTTGATTTGATTAGAAGATGAGCTTGATTTTTTTTTTAGGGGAAGGGGTGGGAGGGACTATAAGGAGTTTACTATTTTATTTAGAGGAGATTCCTTAATCACAAATTTAAGAGATGTCTTTTCAAATTATTACTTGCATTACATCAATTTTCTTAACTAGTTGATAGTAAATAAGAAAGATCGAAGGTAAAAGCCCTTAAATCATTAGAAATTGTTGAAAGCTTTTATTGTTTTTAGGCTTATGTACATTTCTTTTTTAACAAAACGGTGCTTAATGCCATCTTCAAATTTTGAAAATTTTTGATTATTGTCCAATGGAAATACTTGTGGAGGCTAGTATTGATTATGGATTTAAATAACTCCTACTTTCTTTAGTTCCACCGTCAATGTCAAATGTAAATTTGTATGTTTAATTATAGAGAGAGACTCTTTACGTATATGGTTAATCTCAAAAGAACAATACTTATTTGGTGATCCTATAGTTAACAACTTCCCTTCTAAATCAGCACCAACTACAAACTATATATGACATGCAAGGTGCAATTGAGATAATTGTAAACAAGCAATTTAAAGCATCATCCTCAAATTTACCCTAGACCACTAGCCAAAATGTGAGTTCGTGAGAAATTGGAGATGGAAAATTCTAAGGCAATAAATATGGGCCCATACCTAACTTAAAAGCCTCATGGTTATGCTTTGTTAATATTTTTTAATAACAATTAAAACTTGTTCTCCATCTTAAACTATTTCCCTGATCCATATAGAGATCAATAAAGTGAATGATCCAATTATCACTAGGCAAACATTGTACAAGACCATGTTGATGTAAAATTGACGTGAATGATCCCTCGTACAAGACCATGACAAAGACCAAATTAAGAAGCCCATGAAAGTGAATGGAAAGTGAAATTATATAATAAAACACCTGTAGCAATTGATATGCACAATGCCCGAATTCTAAAGGCATAGGAAATTGAAAACTAATGGCTGTATGGGCTAACGGATAGTGTGTGTGGCTTGGCAGTCTTTTCTCAAATAGCAACCTACCATCTTGATGTGTCCATGTCAAACAAGGATAGCTTGTAACAAGCCAGAACACAAGGATGTGTCTTGTGATACGCACAAATTGTCCTTGAATACTATTGTGTAACATATATATTTTGGCTTTACTTATAAAATAGACTTGAAGAAATCAATTTTTAGTCAGCATTGTAAATTTTGGCGTGCATGATAGCATAACTTACATGGTCATAGCCTAGTCTTTATAGAGCATACATAAGTTTGTTTACCACCGTGCATGCAGATGCATGATTGATCCACTTGAAAAAGAAGAATTTAATTAATGCTGCAGAATTACTAGCATAAAATTATTTGGATGCACAATAATGTAACACTATGCTATATCTTCCTTGATTTTGGAATGACATAATCCAATGATAAGGTGATTTCCAATATCCTATAAATTTGGGGCAATGGAATTTAATGATCTCCTTGCTTTCTTTCAAGTCTTCGTTTCAAGAGCTGATAATAGGCAATGAACATTTAGTGTCCCAATAAGTTCCAAAATGCTTAAGAGCCCATGTTTTCTTTTTTTTACAAAAAAAAAAAAGGAAAGAAAGAAAAAAGAGATGCACTTCTTATTTCATGAAAAATTGATGCTTTATACCACAAACTCATCATGCAGTGCGCCAAACCCTGAGAACTGTATCAATCTCCTCATCTCATGTAGCAGAGAGTTATATTTTGGTACCAATGTGGTTGGGCCTCGTCACATTAGAATTTTAAATTTATAGGTACACATAGGGAAATGAATCACTTTTGGTTATAAGCTGATAGACTGCATGGGATCAAAGCATGCTTGACCAATTGCTCCTCCGGTGTCCGCTGCCAGAAAAGCTTCTTTTTTTTTTCAAAAAATTATTTCCAAAGACCTCATGACGTGGCTCTTTCGTATTAAGAATTAGACCTTCAGAGTCTTCATGCACTAAATTCGGTGCAGTACTGCCATTAGTTCATACATACATCATTACATGAGTGCATCAAGGTAAAACTTATCCTCTACAACCATGACCAACAACAAAAAATAAATACTATTTACTTGTACTTTTGAGATGAAGAGTACTTCTATGGCATTTACTTTGGGAGCACATGGCGGAGATGACCTTACCAATATAAGATCAGCACAAAGAATGTACTCTTGAACCTCGCATACCAACAAACACAAACCACTCTTTAGCATTCATGATAACCTACTATAGACACCAATGCGAGGCACTGAGGATTGAGTGTGCTGTATATGAACATAAAACCTCTGGGCAATCAAACGTTTGGTATATCTTATTGCTTAAGCATTCCTTGGCAGATTGATCATAGCTAAGCTATGTCTTGTCACTGCTCTCTCTCTCTATCACAGTTTTGGTTGGGGTCAGGGGACTTGTATTCTATATAGAATTGATTCAAAGCAATCATCATTACAACTGGAGAAGAAGATGGAAGAAGAAACCTCTTTAGACTATATAAGCATTATAAATGACCTTGAGCATAGCCAATAGCAAGGACATCATTCTCATGTGAGGATGGTCAGTAGTACTACTGCTTCCAGTCTGCTAAGGCCACTTGCGCACATGTATATAATAATCAGAGAGGAAGAGGAGGACTCAAGGAGAAGAGACCAAAGAAAAGGTCAGTGACAGGAAGTACTCCTACAACATATTATGTTATAGTCCTCATATGATATCAATAAAGGGGATTATACCTACAAGAAAGAAAAGAAGAGACCCACTAGATAGTTAGTGATGTGTCATTTAGAGAGGATGCTTGATGAGAACGGTGGGAGATGTGGTCCACAAGATCTTCTACGATATGTTATGGTCTGCAGAGAAATATGATCAGTAGCTCTGACCTCAAACATCTTATCATGTCTTTGTTTCTTCTTTTCATTTTTTCCTTTGTGATGGTGGGAATTGAGGTGTGTTGTCATGTGGGAGGCCACATGCTGACAAGAAGAAGTATGGAGAAAGAAGGAGTGAGGCTTTTCTTGTTGGCATTTGGTGGCATGGAATGGTGTGATCAAAGGGTCAGAGACAAGGCTCTAACATGGTTGAAAAGTACCAGCAGAAGGGTGTGAAGGGAAACAAGGTATGCCATACTTAACAAAGTGCAGACCATGTAGTCATAACACGCCCAAAGCTGGTGTAGAACCTAAATGCGTGGGTCCACTCATCATTACCACCGAAGAAAGTTGTACTACAACACTAGCAGGTGACAGCTCTCTGATCTTGGATTAAGATACTCTCTGTGTCTCGCGGGTGATGATGATGCTGAACTTTTAGATTTGTGACAGAAATTTTGATAATTGCTATTGACATAAATTTTGGTCTTACCTAGGGCTATAATCCAATGCCTAGCTGAAACAACCTGTTCCACAATATGTGCGTATAGGCACATAAAGGCTCATGTATAAAAGCAGATGGGTGTTAGGTTTTTGTACGTACGCATGCATGCAGGCGTGCATGTAGAGGGGTACGTAGGCAGGTTGCAGGGATGCTACTATTTTAGGGTAGCAATTATGGACATTTTTCTTGCTTGGAATATTTAGCTTGAAATAGAATGGCTGAATGGGTTTCTGGATGCATATCTCCTGGTGTTCATGAGCAATGATGGTGCCCTATCTCCGTAGGTTCAATCAGAAAAATAAGAGAGAGAGAGAGAGATAGAGGAGGGTTAGGTGTCACCTCTTTCTTGAGTCCTTTCCCAAGTCTAGATGGGAATTGTCAAGTGGTAGGGTCTTGATAGGGGAGTCTATTAGATGAGATGGAAGTTCTCGTCAAAAACAATCAGGTCAAGTCCCATCACCGGCCATTCAGAAGAGGTGCAACCCCCAGTATGGTCTTGTGCTCACTGCTTAACCCTTTGCTGGCTTTCACCATTCACTCGCTCGAAGGACCCTCGGATCCAAAAGCCCAAGCGATCGGTGAGCGAGGGTTTTGAATGCGTTTGGCGCCTCATGCTTTCCACTCACGAGGTGTTTGGTCTTGCCAAAAATACGAGAAAGAAGGAAAAGGGCCTTTGCTCCTTGTTTCCATTCGTCCCTCTTTATATTCCCTTGAAAGATGGGATAAAGTGCATTAGAATATCCAGTTGTGATATCACATGGGAAGGGGCATGCATTCATTTTTCTATGGAGGTACAAACAGCTGAAATGGATGAGGTCCCATCACCTTTAGCATGAGTCCATTCTGCAGTCCACATATTTAGAAGCTGTGGTTAATAGCATTTACTTGGTCCACCCATGTTTTGTACTGGTGGAGTTTCTACCATCCTTTTGATTTTACCATCCCTGTCGCACTTTCCAGCCATTTTCTTAAGTAACGTACTCCTTAGCTATTATAACGAGAGTAATATTCATTGGCCGCATGCATTCACTGTTCTTTCAGACTAAATAAGAACACTAGTTACTGGGCAAGAAGTCTCTCTCTCTCTCTCTCTCTAAGAGGAATCCATTAAATGTGCGCCATAAATATATGAAAGTAAGATCGGGTATAGGAGGAACAGGTTAAAATTGCTTCCTGTTGCAAGGGGCACACTTCAAGGAGAATATGGAGAGAGTTATAATGAGACCTTGTCCTGCCGCTGCTGAGTACCTTCTTTGTTTATTTATTCTACTTGAAGTGTGTTCTCTTTTCCGGTCTGAAAAGGCCTCACACAGCAGTCCCGTGCTCTTTTAACTGCCCAATTAATGAGGAGGGAATGGAATGTAACTAAAGAAATGGCCTTTCAGCCAACTGGACTGTATCAACCTAGTTCTACTTCCAGAAATGCATGCCTTCAATGCTTCATGAAGAGAAGCAGAAGGTCAAGTGGCTGGCACACCTTGATTGGATCAGATGGGACTGAGGCATGCTTGACTCGTACCCCACCTAATTTTATATTTGATCGTAATTTTAGATCAAATCTAATCTATTAGCTGATCAAATTCAAATCCATGAAATACATTTTAGACTCAATATGTCACTTGAATCGGTTCAGGGTTGAGTACAGCTTGAACCTAATCCAAAATATTCAAGCTCGGATCGGGGTTGTAGTAATTCGAATCAAGCATCTCACTATTTTTTATAATAAATATAATAATTAATAGTTATATATAAAATTATTAAATATTTTAAATAAATTAAAAAGGGCCAACTTAAACTTAAATTTTCATCCAAATATTTTTAATTTCATTCCAATTGTTGGTCATTCTTATATACATTTGCAAACTATGATTTATTTATAAATTTATATATTATTATAAGTACAATTCATCAAATAAATAATGAACTATGAATGTTTAAACATAATTAATTGAAAGAAAGATGAGAGAAGATATGGTCATAGAGATGAGAGCAAAATAATTAGTTTAAACTAAAGTTCATTCAATGAAGTAGAAAAGATATTTAGAGTGAATAAGAAGAAGATTTATATGATATGGGTCTTTGGGTGGGTCGGATTACATTTAGATCGGGTCTCGAGTCAATTTGAAATATATAAATCAAATCCAACTTGGATTTCATATCGAGTCCAATTTCTTGGACCAGACCCAACTCATAAGTCTTCATATGCACATTGGATTGGGTCTAATCGAGCCGGAACCAAGTCAGATTATGAATTAGCCTGATCCATTATGCAATCATAATCTTGATGTGTTGGTTCCCCATTGCACTATGCTCTACTTGCTTCACCTATTTCGGTCTAGGGTTTGGACCTAAGCGGTGTTGTCCTACTCATCTTGATTATCAAATTTGGAGACAATACTCAATCTTAAGCTACAATTTTTTTAATGTTTTGTTTCGATATAAGGCTATGGGCAATAGGCTACGTAACTGAAAATAGCTCGCCCCAAATTCTTCTAATTCCCCAAACCTGGTGGAGGCAATATTAGAAAATCACTTGATCCAACCACCGACAACTTTACCATTTCTCTGATTATTTTAGGTTACTTGCTTGTGTAAGGTCAAATTTAATATAGCTTCATTACACATTTTTCTACCCATGCTAAAATTCATGTTCTATTGGCTCCAAATTTTATTTCCCTTCTTATTTCTTTGCCCATTATGCATTTAATTCTTGCCCATTCATAGGTTTGTCCAATAACACGTATAATTTTGATGCAAAATACATGCCCCAACCATAAACAGGAACCACATATAAAAATGCCAATGTGAACAAGCTAAGCATGAGATAGCAGTGAAATAAGAACATGGTGTTAAATTCCCCTGCAGCTGCTACCATCAGGCATTACTTCATTGCCCAATTCTCACTGGAACCTGGACCATCCCGTTTCAATCATCATTTTCTTGGTGAAATGGTCATAGCCAACTGTAGGATTCCCCAGTAGCAAACTTGAGCTTGTCATCTTAGTGAAAAGAAGAAGAAGACACCTTCCATGTACGTACTAGTTTTTTTTTTTCCTTTCTTTTTAAAAAAGGTGCTCAGTTGTTTAATGATCTCTTACGATGGTTTTGTCAGGCCTTCATCCATCCCAAAGGCCCAAGGCCCATTCACCTATCTCAAGATCTTCACCATGCTATAACAAATACGCCGTGGAGATAATGAAAAATTTTTGGATAAATTTGGTCTATCACATATGCTGTAGGCAAGATTAATGAAAAGATACTACATTAATATTTTGAACTAAAAAATTCTACGATTATTTCAACGATAATATGTTGAGATAGTTAAGCAGTAGTGTATCTAAATGATTACGCTGTCGTAGATCTATCAGGCCTCCATCCATAGCTAAAGTCCGAGGTCTATTAATTCACCTATCTCAAGATCTCCATCATGCCATAATGAATTATGCTATGGAGCACGAAAAATTCTTGGATAGATTTTATCTACCAATCATGCTGTAACAAAGTCAACAAAAATTTGCAATATCAATATTTTGAGCTGAAATTTTTTTTCACGATCGCAATGATGGTATATTCAGGTGGTTAGGATAAAATTTTATCTATTTTGACATATGGAAGGCTGAGTTCATCCAAAAATTTCTTCATACATACTAATTATCTGATTTATTTTCCAATATTCATCACTCATTGGCATCCCCTTGGTCTACCAATCTGACGGCCGTGGAAGGGGATTGTGGGGCCCAAAAGTGGCCACCGAACTCTGGTCAGTGGTCACTCACTTGGGTTTGAATCGAAGTAAAAAGACAATCTCGTAATGAATGCACTCAGCCTGACAGGCTCCCTCCACACACAAACTCATGCATGCATTCACAACCATCAACCCTGTGGAAATATATATAAAAAATCTCCTCTCCCCTCCTCTCTGCGTATGTTTTCAACTTCTACACACACTCACATGCAAGCACTGACATCTTACTCATGAGTCCACATGTAACTCCTCCATCCTTGTCTTTCTCTCTCTCTCCCCTCCAACATACATTGGTTTTGGCTGTGTGTTGATGACGATGATGATGATGGCATGATGACGACTGGATAGACTGTGCACAAATAAATCTCATATGGCCGGACATAGTTGGATGCATGAGAAAAGGTTGGTACATGGGAATGAATGTGTGATTTTTTCTTTACATGGTGGGGAATGATCTCCACTTGCCATGCCCATTCCCACTAGAAGCCCTGGCCTATGGTTTGGTGCCCTCGTGGTATAGCATTAAATGTCTTCTCCTCTCACTCTCCATTGGAACAGGTTAAACTGCATCATTACTGATGAAAATCCAAGTTAAAGAATGTGCGTATGACTATATGTGTTGCTTTTACTCTTAATTATTATTTTAAGATTTTAGAGCTAAAATGGAAGAATCGGATGGTAGAGACTGGGGCAATTGACCATGATTTCCTTGTCATAAATTGAGATATCCTACTTATCGGATTCAAGATATATCTTTCGCATAAAAAAATAATTTATCTTCTTTCTTAACATCAATTGATCCTATAATAACCGCTTCAAGATCTATGCAGCATATGAAAAAATAATTTTTTTGATAATATAAAAAAATAGTTGGAATGCTTTGATCGCTATACAAGATGCAATTCATCAATTAATATCGTAAAAGAAGATCAATCATTCTTCTATATAGAAGGTATAATTGAAACCAATAGGTATATCATCATTCCTCAGTAGCCAAAATTTAATTTAATAAATTGCCTATATGTTAAATTCATATTGTCAACAATTATGTTGCATGCATGGGAAGTAAATATACTATTTCCATTTATTGTATCGCATTAACTTTTTTTTTTTCTTCTCAAATATATAAGATTTATAGTAATTAGCAACCATCTAGTTCCATAAATTATAAAAATTAAAGTAATTATATGTTGCTTACATTAGAAAATGTAAAACAAGAGGAAGGCGACCAATATGGATACAATTATAAAGCCATCGTAACCAAACATACTTCACTATCTGATATCGTGTACCACAAGAAGCAAGAAAAAGAATGGATACTAACAATACTATGCATCCAAACCAATTTATCATGAGCCAAATGCCGCTGGCCTTATTTCAAACATCTATTAAGCAAAATCTTCCAAGTTTTCTTCAAAAGCATTTCATGACCCTGCAACTTCTCTGACTTTTGTCAAAAAGAGGTCGCATGCAAAATTGGATTGTTTTATCACCACATACTTGTTGGATACTATTTGAAAATGATATCAAAATTTCACCAAATGGCAATTTTATAATTCCTCGACTCAAAACCATTTCAATTGTGTGAGATCGACGGAAATTTAAGAGGGCGGGTGCGCCCCGAGGAGTATTATAACATGGCCTTCTTTTATGTAATGAATGCTTCTGTTCACCATGGTGCATGGTCAACACATGGGGACCATGGGCGGCTGCCTATAGGTCATGGACATGCGTGACCATGGGCAGGTGCCTATAGGTCATGGACATGCGTGCATGGATATTACGTTGCCAAAGGCACACATGAGAAAGCTCTTTCGGCCTTTCCCTTCTGTTGGATTGGTGCTCCTCGTTGTTGGCTCCATATACTAATGTAAAGAGGCCCGCAAAGAAATTTGATTCAAATGAACCCCACCATTGTCCCCATGATGATGATAATGATGATAAAAGTCATGATCATGATTTTAAAAACAGTAAATTTCATGAAATGTCATGTTATTTTCGGTAAAACCAGGGTTTGCTCCATTGGTTGGCAGGTAGAAAAAGACTATTAATACAACATTCATATGTTATTATCAGAGTAATTCTTTTAGAAATAATTGTTATCACAATATAGGTGGTGTTGATCGTGTTGTTATAAAATAGACTTTAGTGACTCTAAAGTGCTCACTTTTTTTCTAAAAAAAAAAGATTCTATAGCATGAACAGTTATTGTAATTGTAATACTGTTCATATATTATATGTTGTAAATGATGTTTTGGATATTTTTCAGGAAAGATCCCTTCAAAAAACTCTAGCATTCTAAACCACCAACTACATTGGATCCATTTCTTCAAGGGAAGAAACTTATGTTATACTTTTCCTTGGGGATTTCACTAGAGAAAATAATACCTATTTCAGAAAACTAGAAATGAAGATGATGATGAAAAGAAGAAGGAAATTTTGAAGTTGCCTTTTTTTTTTTTCTTTTTTGCTGAAAGGAATAATTTGTTTTGGACATCGTGACCTTGATTCATGAACGACACATTCTGCTTAAAGACACACTCATATATAATATATGATGAGAATTGGTATGTCTAACATGTTGAATTGTGTGAATTTTAGCATTTCTATACATAACTTTACCAATTAATTATGTGTGCGATATAACATACAGATATACATACATATATATATATGTACGCACATATATATATATATTTAAATACACATGCACATATATATACAAGTTTGCAAATAGACTTACAAAAATTGCATGTAGATGGTAAATTATATTATATATATATATATTAAAGAATAATAATCCTATATCGGATAGCTTAAGGATTCTTATGGTGCTTATATACTTTTAGGCCTATTCATCTGCTTATATTTTTAGATAGCATCATAACACAGTATCAAAGCTCACCAATTCTTTTGCCTACATCATAACGGAAACCTCAGCAGTTCCACCTACAATTCCATGTATTGCTCCTCTTTTTAGGCTCCATTCCTTGATTCTACACATAATTTGAAAGGTGTTGAGGAATAATAATCCTAAATCAGATAGGTTAAGGATCTTTGTGTGTATACTATTGAGCCCATCCCTCCAAACATCCAGGTTTTCAAATAGAATCTTAACAATGTATGATCTAACAGATATATTATACCAAACAAGTGTGTAATTTTGATTCTGCCATGCAAAATTTTATTCATTTGCTATAACTCAAAATTATATTAATTAAAATTACATTAATTAATTTGGGTTTATTTTACAATATGTACTTATAACTGTTACTCTGTTCCTTATATTTAGTATTCCCTCCTTTACCAGCCCTGTGCAGAATTTGATAGATCCTCCATACCAAACTTCAGATAACTTGGACACTTCTATATAAAATTTGATCTATTTGTGCATAATTTACATCAATCTACATAATGATGGTACAGTGACCATTTAAAAGGTGCTACATATATATATGAATAAATTTAATAAGAGCATGGACTCAAGATACGACAAGGATTATATGACAACCCCTAGTTACCAAGAGACAAGTTCTCTTTATTAGTGTTTGGTTTTCCTTTGAGCTGGTATTATCCACCTGCGATTGAGGGAAAGAGCCTCTCGATGTTAACACGAGACCACAGGACACATTGGGCAATGTGGGTCACTACTTAACGGGAGTGTAGGATAAGCTTGTGATCATCTAGCCACAAAAATGTGGGGCGATGTGAAGGTCAGCACAAGAATGTATATGTGGCTTGGGACACCATATAGGAAGAAAGAATCTTGAGTGGCACATTTGGGTAGAAAGATATCACCATCAATCCATGTTACCGTCATGCTTTTGTTCCAAGCCTAAGTCATCCCATGCCCATGCACACATCACCACCCAACCCCTTACCAAGTGAGATATAATTTTTTATATTATTTTCTCATTAAAGAAAATTATTGATTGGATCGTATCCACGTCCAACCATGAACCAACACGCGCAAAGATGAACTAAAAAGACAGAGAAGAGAAAAGAGAGTAATATAGATACATTGTATATGTAATTAGTTCGTGGTTGGATTGATCTACTAGCTCAGCGGTGCATGATCTGGTCCAATTAAAATTTAATTTATAAGGAGCTAAAAATGGTAGGACCAAACTAAAATCTCATCGAAAAAAAAAAAAAAAAAAGAAGAAGAAGAAGGAGGAGGAGGAGGAGGAGGAGGAGGAGGAGGAGAA
>KE504714.1:1082360-1101528 GCA_000441515.1 Elaeis oleifera | reverse complement strand
TATGTATGTATATGTATGCATGCATATATGTATGCATGTATGTATGTGTGTGTGTTAGAAGTGTATATGTGCGTATGTATGTATGTATGTATGTATGTATATATATAATTGGTAATTCTATTTTTGATTGATAATATGCATAAAATTATTTACTTTTTTTGGGTATAGAATGGACGGGTATGGGTTGGGTATGGGACGGGTATGGGTTGGGTATGGAAAAATGGGTTACCCACGGATATCTCCGAACCCGTTGGGTATGGGGATGGGTATCTCTTTTCTTACTCGATTGAGTATCGGGTAGGGTTTGGATATAGGATATTAAGTTTGAATTTGAGGATGGGTAGTACACTACCCGACCCAAACCCTACCTATTGCCATCCCTAAATTTGATTGAGTGGGAGGTGGGGGAGAACATGGTAGTATGATAGATCTTGATGATGTAGGTACCACTAAGATCGAGCAACAATTGTGGTGGCACCGCCAATAAGGAGCCATTAGCGATGGCGATAGGGGCTCCTCTCTCCTCACTTCTTTTCTCTTCTCTCTTTAATCTTAGCCTCTTCAATGTGAAGGAGAGATGGAAGTCGGCAATGTTAGTTAGCGTTTTAGCCTTATCTGGCTTCTGGCTGGGCTTGGCCTGTGGTTAATTTTGAAAAATTTTTGTGTCTGAGAATAATATCAAGCTCAAAAAGAATATCGAATCAAGCTCAAATAGGGTCATGGTCTGCCCTTGCCCTATTCCAACCCTACAAACCATCCATCACTAGTCTATAACTATTAATCCACCTCAAATCTATTTATAGTAAATTAACTATTGTTGTTTCATAGTACTATTTTGGTAATATTATTTTGATAGTACTTTACTAACATCTATGAATTCCACTCCATTGCATGAGCCAGATTGCTTATCACATCTTTATTCTTTATTCCTTCTTTGAAAGTTGTTACTATCAAATCCCACGCCTAAGGTCGGAGGTGGTCTCCTCTGCAAAGATGGAGAGACCTAATCTTCAATTGAAACCGAGACGTCGAGATGAAAACTTCAAAGACTGGAACGAGACCTGCAAAATCTCCCGACTGAAGTATTTTCGATGGGGATCCTCCGACGCTCAAGTCAATTCAAAGATAGAGAATAGAGAGAGACCTTTCGAGAGCTTATCTTGGGATTTTCGCATTCCTCTATTTATATATAGAGGAAGATTTAGAGTCATGCACATCCGGAGAACTAATCGATTCTCAGATATCGCACGTGGATCATGCTGACAATGATCGCTACTGCATTTGTGACATGGGTTCAGCTGTTATTTTCATTCATGGCACGATTCAATCCCAATGATCTTTTCCTTATCTGAACTCTCCATAACTGTGAAAGGGATAAATTCTGTCTGAATTGGGACAGCTACCTTATATAAGAAGTCTTCCTCAACTCGGCCATGGTTGACGTCTACTTATCTCAGCTACAGCCGAGGTCTGAACTACTGTGTAGAGGGGTTGAGAGCTTTAGATTGGGCTAGTTGATTTGGATTTCTATGCTCAACTCCTTTAGGTCAGCTATGGCTGGCCTCTTACGATCTCTGCATCCACTAAGGACTGAGCCCCCTGAGTCTATGGTCATGCATGGCCGAGGTCATGGTCGACCAAGGTCGAGGTAGTGGTCCACAACTAAAATAAATACCCTTATTAACCTCGCTAACATTGAAAAGAAATGAAATAATAGTTTTTATAGATCGATATTATCTATTATTAGAAATATGTAGGAACCAATTTAGGCTGCAACATATTGCTACCACAATCACTTCTTTGACATCAAATACATGGATAAGAATCTACCAAAAAAAAAACACATGGATAAGAAGAAATCCAAGGTTCAAAGGAAATGAAGAAGGAAATGAAATCCCAGTAGAGTCTAAATTAAGAATAGATTACTATTGAACATGGATAATTATGATTGAGAGAGAGTTTTAGGATTTTAATCTATATCTTCATCTCACCGATTAATGGCACCCTTTAGAATTGGAAATGGTGAAATCTTGGCTAAAATCGGATAAGAACATCATTTTTGAAGCAAAATCAGTGTTATCAATTAAACCATTTTTGTTCTAGTAGACTCATATTTTGTTATGGCAACCATTATTTTATTTCTAATAACTCTCAATGTTAGATTAAAATGGGAAAAAACAGCCATTGGGTTCATGATAATAGCAATAGTTAACTGGAAAAAATAATAGCCTAGTACACTGTAAGGTAAAGTTTTATCAATCTTTTAGCAATATTATTCAATGATAAGCAGAAAATAAGATAATTATTTTCAAATATCTGTTTCACGTATTTTGCTTCTTTTTTTTTGCAATATCATGCATTTTGTTTTGAATCACTACTTTTACGTAATTAGTTTTGAAGTATAGATTGTATGGAAACTTGATCTCTTTGCTTAAAAGCATAATCTCAGGTGGTGGCGTTACGTCACGTGGTGGCAGCGTCCGTGGGAGCACGTGCTCTCTTCCTCCCTCCTCCTCGCACCGTCAAATCAAACCCCACGGCTTCGATTCGACCCTCCAGTCCCGTCAAATTCATGTGATCGACCCTTCTCCACCGTCCGATCCAAACCCACTCCTCTCTTTCCATATCACCGTCCGGACCGTCCGGTCCGGTTTTCTCCATCTTAAATGAAAAAAAAAAAGCCACCGCAATGATGAACCAGCCGGCCTCGGCCCCGTGCCTCCGAACCTGGACACGTCCGTAAATACTCCAAACTCCCATGGGTTCCCTCGGAATCCGCTCCCTCCCACCCATGACCTCCCACGTAGACACCACCCTCTTCCTATCGTATTGTCCTCATCATTTAAAATAAAATAAAGAAGCTGTTATATATATATATATATATGTATGATAAAATAAATAAATATGTTATATTTTTTTATGTTAATAATAAAGAAAGTATATATAATATACAATATATAACATATAATATATAAAGATATAAATATATAACTCTCCTCACATCCCTTCTCTCCTTCATTTCAGTCTGTCTTCTGCCTGGAAGAAACTATTCGATCTATCCACAAGCATCCAAAGGAGGGGAATTGATGGAAAGTGAGATCCAAAAGCCTTCCTCCCCTCCCCTCTCTTTGTCCTCCCTTCCCTTCTCTTCCCTTAGTAGCCTTCGCCTCACCCTCTCTTATAGCCGCCTCCTCCTCCTTTCCATGAACTTGTTCTTATTCTTCTTCTTCTTGTTGTTGTTCTTCTCCTAGTATCAGTGGTGTTACTGGGATTTGTATTTATATCAGCCTTAGATTGTTGAGAAGAGGTGATGAAGGTTGGACGGCGGGGGACCATGGTATGAGACGATGGTCCCGGCTCGGAACCTCCACCGCCGGCACTACGACAGCTATGGAGGCTGTTGCTCCGATTTCGAACCAAACCCTTCCTTAAGATCCAATCCCATGGCCGAAGAGCCCTCCCACGCCCGACCAGCCGACCTGAAGACGACAACCACGACGAGGACGAAGAGGTGGCGGAGACCAGCAGCAGGTCCAAGAACTGGCTCCAATTAGGCCTCGGCCAACCGGCGACTCCCTCTCGCCATCGTCAGGGACTGACCGAGCTCGAGCTGTTCACCGATAGACCCTCGTCCTCGTCATCGCCTTCGCCATCCGATCCCCGTGCCATTGCTCGCCCCTTGGTGGCCGCCACGCCTTCCCTCATGGTGCCGGTGCTGCCGTGGCTGGGGCCGCACCAAGGGCTGAGTTACTGCTGGCAGGAGGCGACGCCGCCGCCGCCGCCGCCGCCGCCTTCGTGGGGCTTCTGGAGTGGTGGACCGACGATGGGGAGCAGCTCGAGAGCGCCGCCGGTGATGCCTGAGTTTGTGGCCCGGCAATTCATGTGCCCGGCGGGAGTTCGAGTCCGTTGGTGGCGGGCGGGGCCGACTTGAGGGTGGTTAGCCCGCCGCCGAGGCCGCAGACCGGCATCTGGTTCGTGCTCCAGGCGGCACAAAACCAGTGAGTTAGAGCGAATTATTTCTTTGATATTTATTTTGTTTTTCTTGTTCGATCTTGTCTATATATTTGATTGGATTATTAATTAATAGTTCTTTCTTTGAATTCCTTTAGTTTATTTCCTTTAGTTTTGTTCATATATATGGGTTTTCTTGGGGTTTTAATGCAGGGGAAGAGAGCCTTTTTTGCCTCAGATACCAAAGAGCTACTTGAGGATTAAGTACTATCACTATCTCCCCATGATTCTTTCTCAGAAAATAATTATCTATTATGATTACTCTCCTCTCTCTTTTAGCTCTTTTTTGGCTTGAGATGAGTCCATTGCCTTGCTTAAATATAATTTTTTTTTCTTGGAAAACAATATTTACAGGGATGGGAGGATGACTGTTAGGTTGTTGATGAAGTATTTGGTGAACAAGCTGGGACTGGAGGATGAATCAGAGGTACACTTGATTAACACCTCCCTTTTAGCATATATTTCTTTTGATTTAGTTTGTTGCTTCTTATTTTTGACATGGAATGCATGGTTTTAGATAATTATATCCTTGTTGGATTATTGCGAAGGTCGCCAACAAGGATCACTAACGTAAGAACATCACAAGAATGGGAGCAAGAGCGCCATGAGGCCGACTTCATGGGTCTATTGGCATCTTTTGTGCTTTCCCAATGGTTGGGTTGGGATGGTGAAAGGAACTTTGGAGCTAAAAAAAGGCATCTTAGATGTGGGATGCTAGCTTCTGTAGTAACTCGTTGTAGGTGAGATGTGAGTGTCTGAGTGGCACATCATTGCTCTCACCATGATTAGAGCTTCCTGAGCTCGTTTTGGAGCTGCCTTGGGGGTGGGTAGATAGTTAGTTATCAGTGGCGGTGATAGGTTTATTAGGTGGAGACCGGGTTTTAAGTGCACCATTTTATGTTCTCAATGTTTGAAGTGGGCTGTAAAAACCCTAGGGCTCATGACCCATCATGGCAAAGTAACTTTCTATTTGCAGGCTCGACATAGCATACATAGAAGTGACATGCCTAAAAAGAGCAGTCTTATAGGTTTTCAGGAGTAAGAGAGCCATAAGAAGCTTAGCATGCTAGGCTTCCAGTAAACCATAGAGAAGACGATATGAGGAGCAATGGCTATTTCCTATCCATTCTGCGAGGTTTATAAAAGTTTTATGCACACTACTGTCCTTGTTCCTAGTTGGGTGCTTGAGACAACCTTAAGAACCATTATTTCACCTACCTTTGCTGAAAGCAATGCGCTATCCAAACATGAAGCCACCTATTGGTTGGAGTACTTGTGGAAACCTCTCTCCCCATCAATAAAAGATATCTCATTCGTGTTCTCATAATGATTTAGACTTTGCTTGCTTGTGCACTTCTTAGGCATTTTCAGTTGTTCGTGTAGGGCAATGCAGGTATCTTTGTTAAATCTTAATAGAGGAAAGTCGTACGGAGCTTCCTCTCGTTTCTCTTATAAATTGAAATGAGTTTTCCTATTAAACGGTTATTGTACATGATATAACCTCTCCTCATAGGGGATAACTTCAGACAGAGATTTTGAAGAAACAAACAAAGAGGTTACGTCTACTCATGTTCGGTGAGTTGGAACTGGTCATTGTAGTCTGGCCAAATATTTCACATGCACCATTCTACTACCAAAAAAAAAGGAAATTACATGCTTCCTCTTCATTGGTTTTGGATGAGCTATGGAATTCTAAACATTAATCCAGTTTGGTACCTGTTGCTGGCGACAACATAAAAGAGGATTATTCTTTAATGATTAATGCAGAAAAGAAATTCGTCTTACCATGGGATATGAAAGAGAGAGAGAGGAAATTAAGAAGGCTACTTTCCATGGGTTTTATCCTATATATGCTTGCTTATGCTTCTTGATTTGCCAGCTGAGATTTCCCAACCATTTTACTTTATATCACCTTCCTCACTCTATAACACCTTTCTTGTGTCACGTACTATGAACACTTTTTTTCCGGAACATTATTATCTTCCCATCTCTTTATTTGTCCTTCCTTGCATTGCCTCGGATTTATCTTGGTTGAGCATATGTAGAGAATATATATATCATGAAGTGACCTCTTAGATATCCCTTTTCTTTGATTTCTTTTGTTCTTTTCTTTTTTTTTCAACGAAAATCATCCAGTGTGGCTGGTGGATTCAGAAAACCTTACCCATTCACTGATAGGGCAGATGGTTAGGTCTTGATGCAGATGATCATTGCTGTGTTAGTTTTATCATGAAAAGAACAAAAAAGCTTCATAGCACAGAGATTTAGTAAATTTAATCTAATGTCTTCGCATATATTTTGTTGCGGAAGATCTTTGTAATTTTACTCACAACATGTTTATTAGAAATTTTAGAATTGTGAACAGAATAATGTGGCATTGGACACCTCTCTCCTAAATCAGCATTTGTTACTACCGATACGTTTTCGCGTGTTATTATGAAAAATGACAGGTTTTAATTGATAGCTAAATAAAATGGTAAATTAAAGGATAGTAATGCAATCCAAAGATATCTTATCGAGATATGAAATCCAAAACCTAGCATAGCTAACAAATTAATTATATAATGAATATACGTAAGTGTTAACTCATATTACTCCCTAGAGAGGATTAGTATCTAACTATTATAATTTCTTTCTTTCCATTTTTTTTTTTTTTTGTTATGCGTGTGTGTTATCGGACCAACCTCCTTTCTCATATTTTTGGTGGTTCTTCTTTTATATTTTTCCTGGGTGGAGGGTTGGTTCTGAAAATTATGAGTCATTTGCATAAACATGCAAAATACATAGAATGTGTTTCCTATATGCATTCCAGATAAAATATATATAACTTTGCCTATCTATTTAGCGATATCTTGAAAGGTAACCATTAACAAAATTGAAATCACACTCATTTCTTGTGTTTTCTACTTATTATTATACATCGATTTAAAGTTCAGCTTTTTGTATTGGTTACGTACGGAAATTTTTTGGCACAGTGGCGGTAAGTATGCGTGCCATATAAAAATTACTGCATTACTTGAATTTTGTTTATATTTAAATTCACGCATGCTAACTGCTACAAATGCTCCTTAACTTGTAAAATGTAGCCTTTCTGTATCACTTATGAAAATATTCTGTTCGGACTGTGAAAATGTAAGTTCTTAACTATATAAATCTGGACCAAGGGTCATTGTTTTGTCCCCTATCCTTTTTTTTTAATTTTTTTAAGTGTTTTGTTTTTTTTTTTTCCTTTTTTTTTGTGGCGTAGTCTTGAGGTGCGTTTGGATGTATTAGAAAATCGTGATATGTTGTGATTTTGCATGCTACACTTAAGATATAATTTATCACACTAGGTTGTTTGGTTCCGTAATGAAATTTTGTGAAAACCCAAAATTATGAAAATGGAGATTTCTAATTTATTGATATTCTTCTTCCTCCCAACCCTTGCTATTCTTCTTCTTTGTATGTTCTCTTTGATTCTGCAATCCTGTACTTATTTCAGTAAAATTTGCGTGCATAGCATTGTTTATCCCTTAAAAAAAAAAAAGAATTTCTTCTTCTACTAGTGGAATTTTTCAAATTTATCCCTTTCTTCTTATTTTTTAAGTTTGTCCATTTTTGAACCTCCTGTTAGGCACAATCTAACACTTTTAAAACGTATCAACTCCAACTGAAAATTTTTAGTTTCCGAAATGTCAAAGATATGAATTTGAAATATCTAAAACCTTTTTTTTTTTTTTTGATAAAGAATATTGAAAACCTTCATAATACACACATTACAGTCTTAGCCTTCCCAGAAACATGTCGTAGCAACTATAAATTTGCTCAGCGATGACGATATTTATTTTGTCATTATAGACATTGTTCAAATCTGCAAAGAATTATTCTTGCTGTAAATTATGGAAAATAATAACCCTTACTATTTTTCCACTTCAGGGTCTTAATAGTTTTAGCATTTTAATCTACAGAACCAAGTTCTTCCCTTTCTTTCCTTCCATTATTTGAATACATAATGTGGATTATATGTAAAGAGAGGCTAATTTGGAAATGTCTGCATACATCCCATGCATGTTTTTTCTGTTTTCACAATCTACAAAGTAGACTACATAAGTTCCCAAGCTTTGTATAAATAACAGAACTTCTTTTTTTGAAGGTCATGAATAACTGTACTTCTGCCTGCTAGAAATGGTGGTTCATGAATAGGTGGTACACAGTTGCTTAACAAGGTCTTCAATTGTAGATCAAAGCCGCAGTTTTAGGTTTTTATCTTTCTTAAAAACTTTCCTAATAAACATCGAGTGGTAATTTTTCTTGTCTTACTATGGTTGCTTCGAATCCTATATACCAGTCTACCAATGGAAGAGTTAATGCCTCTCCTACACTAGAGAATGCGATCTTATACGACCCTTTATAATTTCTAGGAACCACCTTCAGCCTCTTTGTAATAGTTTATCACTAGCTAGTTGTTCTTCCTTTATATAAAACATGCAGTACTGACCATACGCTCTTGATGAACTGCTAACATGCAGTTTTATATGGACAATATGCTACCCACCATTCCTCTTGCCTTACTTTACTTCCACCTAAAGCATTCCATACTAAAAATTTATGATCATAATGAACTGTGAACACGCAAGAAAATATAAAGCATATGCTATACCTATCATACCTTCTAGCATATACGATATTCCTGTCATGTAGCTTTTATTTTGAAAGTCAACTCTGTGACACTAGTACGTGCTTTACTTAATGAGTACGTTCCTCATCTAAAGAGATGTGGGTGAATGAGAAAAAACTGATTAAGAATACAATATGGCTTGAAGAAACTGATTAAGAATACAATATGGCTTCCTCTAACAAACCAATAAACCTTCTTCATGCATGTCATCTCTCAAGTCCAAGGACTTCATAATTAGAATTGGACTTATAATATAGAAGATGCATTTCACATGGATAAAAGAATTTCTTCTTTTTTTAATTATTGATATCCAAGCATCCAAACATTCCATCCTTTGGTTTGACAGCACAGAATGATGGTGTTTCAAATTTGTTATATTTTTTTTCAGCTTCACATGTACTTGTGTGTTTTTCCTTGTTATACTTGATTTGATCTGCATACTACTCCTATGATCATGTCATTATTGTTGGTTGATTGTAACTAATTAAATGTTATTAAATTAGGACACTAACTATAGGTATTCTTCATGGTCGGTCATTAATTATATGAATGGAAGGAAGTCCTAGAACTAATTTTGCAACATTTGCTTGATAATTAGGCATTATCTATAACATTATCTTCATGGTATACAGGGAATGAACTTACAATATATGCAGCTTATGCAACACCCTTGACCTTAATTATGGCCTAAGTGACAACCCATTTGCACCAAGAAAACCCTGTCTTAGGAAAGCAACCGATACACGTGGTCCTTGCATGCATATATATATATATATATATGTGTGTGTGTGTGTGTGTATGAGCTAGACCCGTCCATCGTCATGCTTTCGCCGGTCTCACCTCAGCCTCTGGATGGCAAACCGAGGCAATGTGTTCTCACCTAGAAAGCCTAAGACTGTGGTTATTGGACCCATCAATGGCTTAAGTGGTGCACTTTGATGGAATAGACACAATAGGTATTTACATATTATAGGCTTTTGGGGGAAGACAATGCATGAGATGAAAGCTATATAACTACAAACAGAATCATTCCAAGTTGGTGAAGAGGAAAAGCATCAAACATGGACTAAAGCAAATCAAGGATCGCTTCCCTTCACCTATAACTATGGTTTTATCTGTGTCCATTAAAGGAATCCATGGGGGTCCCTTGGAGGCCTGATGAAAAGGACCGGAGGGTTCCCACAATTTATTTTACTTACCTCCGAAACCCTCTCTTCCCCTCCCTCTCTTTCTCATGGAGAGTGAGAATATTGACTTGTTTTGGCGTCTACGATAAGAGGAGTGGGATTTTGCATAGAAAAAGAGGCAACGTGAGGGAGACGTGCATGCAATTTTATTGTGATATGTGATGTTAGGTAGGGAGGCCAACAGCGAAGATGGAAAGGGTGGGGAGGAGGATGGGATTCTGTAAAAATCGCGCCGATTCCTCGGCGTGCCTTTTGGATCTGCCACCTTTTATTCTCTCTCTCCTGAAAAGTGGTAATAAGTCAATATTAGTAATATGTATAAATGTAGGTCGTACAAGCTGGACGTTTGTGCAACTCATATTTTCAAATAAATGCATATAAATATATAAATGTATAATCTACGTACATTAGTTTACAGGATGAACGAACTACTAATTGCGTTACAAAACATGTAAATGGATATAAATTATTAACATATATATTATGCATAGCATTGTTTAATTTAAATTTATATGAATGATGCCTCTTGTGTGTGTGTTTTTTTTTTTAGTTTTTGGTTGAAGTTTACATGCAAATGAGGATTGAGACAAGGATACATGATTTGTTTAGATTATGTGCCAGACTAGACTATTTTAATATCCCAGTGAAGGCTGCTTGGTTGACAGGGTGCTTTTCTTTTCGTAAGTGATGAATGGGCCAAATTTTAGAAATAACTGAGGTCCCATCCAACCTTTTCTCATGCATAAAAACTATAAGTGATGTATATTATTGTATAATATATGTATCAGAGAAAAAAGTCATAAAGTTTTTGGATGGTTCCAGCGACACATGAATAAAGGCGTCGGGAGTCGAGGTAAAGGCAGGGGGAGGTGGGGTTCTCGCAATGATGGAGGGCGGGCAGCGGGGGTGGTGGGACGGGCAGTCTCCGTTGCCCTTTAACCCTCTATTTTGGACCGGCTGACCGCTGACCGGTGAAAGGAAGGCAGGGAGGGCCGGTTACGTGACGTCCATGGTGTGGGAATCTCTTCCCATGGAGTAAAGCAACGGCATGGGGTAAAGCAGACGTTATGTCGTGACCACCCCTTCACCGCCCTCCTTATTAATAATAATAATAATATTATTATTATTATTATAATAATACTAATAGTAGTAGTAGTGACCTCGATTTTTTTTTTTTTAAGAATTAAATTAGCTTAATGACTTCACTATAATATAATTTATAAATTAGCTAATTTTTGATAAGAATAAATTAGGTATATAATAATATGTATATCTTTCTATCAATTGGTCTACCTCGCAGATGTTTTAAGATACATAGGTCTATTTGGATGGGTTTTTTTTCTAAATTTTATGCATTTTTATTGACGCTAGAAAGGGCTAATCCCTATCTCTATTCTTCTCTATATTAAAAAAGGTTATTCCCTATCTTTATCCATCGTATCCCTGAGGGCTAACTCCAAGGGAAATTGGGCTCTCCCTCTTGCCTAACTAGCAAGAACTGATACCTTCTAAGAAAGCACCCAACTGTTGAAATATACGTGTGGCTGTTTATATATATATATATATGGGTGGGATAATTGTCATGGCTTGGCTCCAGGAGAGGGTCATGTTTCCTTTTTTTTTGGTGGAGGGTAAGACCAGAAATTTCAAATTATCTTTTGGTCGATCCATGTTGATTTATAGGCTGCAAAAGGTCGGATTTGCAGTCATTGTTTCGAAGGTGTGGTGTTTATATTATATAATCTAATTAATTATTACGTGCATTAGGATGCCGCCTCTATCATTCCAAGCTGTCCCTGTTGATCCTGGTGCTGATGTGGTCTGTGTTCTAATTTCTTTTGGGTAACTTGGACAGTACATAGACTTCATTAGTTTACAGACAGGCAGTGCCTGTCCATTAGCAGAAAGATCCAACATCATTATCACACATCACTTGTATATGACCCAACATGTATTGTACTCTAGACCATTAGCCTTAAGATGACTTCAAAGATACCTTATCTCAATCACACTCTTATGGAGGGACCTGGATATTGTCATGTTCATTTCAAACATTAGCTAGCAAGTCCAATGATTTTCTCAATGGTACAAAGTTGCTTAGCTTCTAATCTAATTGTGGTCATACCCAATCATGATAGAATTATAGAGAATTATGATTTGATGTTATAATTACATATGGACTCACAGTCTCATGCACCAATCTCAGGTAGAGATCACATGTAGAGGACAATTGCTTCTTCCCTATTTGACCTTGCAACATGTTCGAGACAGCGTATGGTGTTTAAGGGAGGCAGTGACATTGACGCCGGACTCACCGAGCACAACTCATGTGATGACATTGGAGTATGGCAGGAGTGCGTAGATTTATTTCTGCATCATTCTCATGTGTAATTAAGCACTCCACTGAGTTCTTTTCTTGTTCTTAACTTTGGTTCATGCTTTCTGCTTTGTTCTTTCTCATCTAATTCATTGAGAGAAATAGCTTGGAAATACCGCAATTTTTGGGGAGAGATGACAACATCGACGGTGTATTTCCGAGCCATCTTGGCTTGATAATTCTTCAGCTTTTTTAACTCACTAATTTCAATTCCTGCTGTTACTTTTATCCCTCCTTGCATCTTTTCTTCTTCTGCTCATTGGATGTCTGATCAGATATATGTAGTATTATTCCCATCCAAAAGAAACTATTTATGAGCAAAATCGAAAAATATTGGAAGGCAGGCATCATCCATGAGGCCATTTATCTGATTTAAGTCCTAGGATGGCTAGTCTTAGATTTGATGCTTTTCCATTGATGAGTGTGTTCGGCAAGGAATTTTCGTATGTAAACCCTCGTAACTATCTAAAATTGCATTTATACAATTTATTATCTGCATGCATTTATTGAATCATGGATCTACATTTAGAAAATAATTTACAAGGAAATATACACAAATTTATAAAATTACACTTGTCTATAAGGATATACGTGCAAAAGAAATAATTAATAATTATATGCATATAAATAATTAATTTGACAAAGGATATGTGCAACTGCAAATATTTATAAGGGTATGGAAGCAAAGGTCAATTCTATAAATCATAATTATCTAGCATAGATTTAGTAAATTGTTTGCCATTTTCATATAAGACTTTGACAAAGTCTTAAGAGAATGTCTACGCAACATAAGAATAAAGAATACATTAAAAGAGTGAATTTAGAATGAAACAGGGCTTACTTCCTCCCCTGCAAAAACTTTGTGCATCACAACCAGATGGAAGTAAAAGATACACAACATTAATGACCCAAAAGTTTGACAATGACAAACTATTGAACTTATTGTCATCATAACCATAAGCTCAGTGTTGGAATCCAAATTTCTATCAGTACAGGAGTTATCACTATCATAACCAAAAGCTTAGAGGTTGAATCCACATTTCTATCCCCATACAGGTGAGATGATTTGAATTCATGAGCTTCTCATTTTGAACTTTCAAGGGCATGTAAGAGCATGAGATCCAATCCATGTACAGCATTTAATTGACACTGACATCACTAATCCATGTAGATCATTGGATATATGCAAATAAATAAAATATAGTTGGAGAAATTACCACCGGCCTAACCACACGAACAATATTCTTGTGCTCATCATGCAACAAACATCATCAGAAAGAAAACACAGCAACTAACTTTGGATTATATAAGACTTTGACAACCGCTGTACCAAGAACAGAACAACTGGATTCTGGTCAATATGTACACCAAGAAAATATGATGAGGATCAAACCCGGAGAGACGTGAAAACGCCACCAAAGATCGATCTGGGGTACAAAACTGGATAATATCAGTTGGGTGTCAGCATCCTCAAAATAGTCAAGCAGAAACTTTTAAGGCCTTAGTCATGATCCAAACAAAGAACAAGTCAGGTTCACTAACTTCACAGACCAAACTAGAAGGGCACAGACAATGAGTGCGCAGGACCCAACTGCAACCACCATGAGATCCTAACTACGCATAGAGCCACCAGCATCAGGACAAGCGTAGGCCCCTGCATGTAATTCTCTCTGAAGGCCATTCATGCTATCCACAATGATCATAGACATCCTTCATGGAAAAACAATGCAAACATGTGCAACATATGGTGATTCCATGAAGAAAAGGATACATCAAGTATCAGACGTTACATTCTAAGAATCTTACTAGAAAAATCTTCTCATAAAGTAACACACAAGAATTATGTGTCAGTAAAGGTGAAAAACAAGAATAAATAAATAACACTTGAACTCCAGTTTCCTTCTATGCAACTAAATGACACATGCGAAAGGAAATGCATTACCTGCCATGCACTAATAACCAGGATAGATTTTTTTTTTCCTCAACAAAATTAATGCATCTGAGATGCTGATCAGAAGTGGCAGGAAATTAGATACTATAAATAAAACCAGTATGACCTGATGGAGACATTTTCAAGGGTGTAGAACTAGAGGTGGAAGCAGGAACAAGTGTTGATTTTCATTTAACCAACACCAGAAGGAAACAAAGCAAAACTAGGAAACATTTTATAATTGGAGAAAAAGTTCTAATTAACTGTTAACCAGAAGTTGCTATTACAACTTACTACAGAAGAAAGAGCAGCCATATGGTTATACCTGTAAGCTAGAAATTTTAGCACAAAGATCAAAACATATCAAATGCGAGCAAGATGAAGTATGGTGGATTTAAAACTTTCTTCACGTTCTGTCCCCAGTAGATGCAAGGAACACATGTTAACGTGATTATCAATGATGATCATCTCACAAGAAAGAACACATATGAAGAGCAATTTGAAAAAGTTTCTCTAAATGGAAATAAGATTTTGTGCAACATAACATGAACAAAAGGACCATTACCTCGAGTCCCAACTTAAAGCTGTAATCTTTGAATTTTGCCAGAAAAGTTTATTCAAAATCTATAGTAAATATGGCAGACATTCTATAAGCACACGTATGTTGCTAACTTCAGGTGCTACAGTGCCATGGCAAATGTAAGTAGCTATGGCAACACACTCGTTCTTTCCAACTCAACACAAATTTATCTAACAGGAAAAAAAGGTATAAAAAAGGACAGTTCGGTATTAGTTTATAGAAAATTTGGCAGCATTTTAAAGTCTAGAAAACAGTAAACACAATAACCTTCAAGTTCTGGTGAATCGATGATTTCATTGACAAAATTTTCCGGTAGGTGCTTAAAGACTACCATATGGGAAAAATTTGGATATCCAAGTTCATCCCTCATTCTAATCCTAAAAATAGAGAGATCAAATAACATTTTAAAACAGCAACTGTTGATATTTCACATAATATATAGATAGCAGGTAACATGGATTCAATGAGAGACAATAATGCTTTAACCCTCAATCACCATACAACTGAATCTGCCAAGGGAACCTCCTGAATCTACAGAAGAAAGAAAATCCCTATGCAATTTAAAAGACAGTTTACAAAATAATAGTAAGGTTTTACAGCATTCATACACAAGGACTTTGTGACTCTGGAAAAGTTTGTGACACCCATCCAGACTCAGAATTGATTCCACTCTTTAAGTACACCCAAGAAGCAGATTCTGATCTCTAGTTTTGCCTCCCACCAAAAAGTAATTCAAACTAGCCTCAAACCAATCTATAATTGTTCAAATTAAAACTCAAAAATGTCCAATTGTGCATAGGACTCTCACTGATAACCAAACATGCCACAACCAGAAAGGAGTCATATGCTGGGTTTCTCATTTGTGAGGACTTGTTCTCGAGTCAAAATGTTCTTCTACATCCTCCCTTTTGCTGAAAAACATATGCTGCAAAGTAAGAAGAACCTTGCATACGTTAGTGATTTGAGACTACAGGGTTCAAAATCAGAGGTGGGATCGGCCCACATTTGCAAGATGGGCAGCCAAGTATCTGCAGATATATGGTACTTTGCACAGTTGCAACATCAACAATAAACTATATTAACTTATCCTTCAAAAGATCCATAACATTTTGAACACCTGGTTTTTACGCTCTGCAACTTGTCAGCTTTAACCATGAGATGCTCTGTGATCAAGTGAAACATCAACATAAATCACTTTGGTAATCCAAGCTTGTCAAAATCTCCCTTCTCGTATAACAATGGACTATTCCACCTTCATTTTGACACCCTTATCATCAGTTAAAATCTGCTGGAATCTTCAGCTCTGCTCATTATCAGAGACCTTCTGAAGTCACATATGCCTAGACACTCATCCATGCATGATCTCAAATGAAGATTTACACACAAATTTGTTGTTTGTTATTGTTTTGAAAGAAAAAAGTTCTTTTCTGTGAAAACACAATGTCCACTCTTTTCTTAGCAAGATGCCCAATGATTTTCCCATGAATCCTGTTCAATACCTGACATGCAAACCAGCATAAGAACTGTCACCATATTGAATAGAGGCATCAAACATGACCACAAAGCCTGTAGAAATGGCAACAAGAACACATCATGCAATTGCATAACTTTAAAGAAATGATTTTCCACGTATATTTGTAGTTCTTGAGACCATCAAGAAAAAGCATATGTTGAATCCCTATCTTATTCTGTATGTAGGACTTGGCAGAAATTAACTATTACACCTACTTGAATCTTTGGCACGGAGTTAAGATTTTAAGCAAAATTGAGGCACAAAAAGTACTAGTCCCAGGTTAGTAAAATACACCATGCATTACCTACCATACCAACACTTTGTACCAGAGAGCATAGCTCGGGCCAGCTTACACCCTTGGCCTTGGTATGGCCATTTTTAGCCCCCAACTTGAGCATAGTACTTTTAAATGCTCGGATCATCCTTATTTTATGTGTGCTAAAGCTTTTTTTTGCTATTTAACATGTGTTTCATAGCGTAATATGTATTTCACATAACTAAAAAAAAAAGAAAAGAAAACTATATGTGTTTCATAGTGTAATATGTAATTTCACATAACTAACTTAAGAAAATTGCAAACTATATTTATGCATTTACAGTTTATATAATGACCGATTCTTCAAATCTGGCACTTGGAGAGCATTCCAATGCCTCTCACTACCTTGGGGGTGGTATTATATTTATCCATCTCGACACCAAGCTGTTCAGATTAGATCAGCCTTGGTCCAGCAAAATATGAGGGGTTCAGGCCCAGTTTGAAGAAAGTGAGTGGGGCATATCAAGGCCCCATATACCAGTTCAAGACTTGTGTGGCATGTACAGGTCAATACACTGAAAAAAAAATTTAACCTTTAAACTGTAAATGTGCATCGAGCCTGGTCTTTCAATTAGCTTGTAGTTTCATTCTTATAACTGAATAAATCCCCATTTCTACCCCTGCCCTTCATAGTGACAGTGTTGGAGCCAAACTTGCACATCCATGCAAGTACTCTAAAACTCCACACTCAAAGTTTGAACAAGAAGGGTCCGTCTCCCTCTCACACACATTCTCTCTCTCAAAAACCTGACTCCATACACGGATAATTGACGATCCCATCTACCACCTTTCAAATCTATTAATCCTGCCTGATCCCCTCAGGACTCATGTTAACCCACAATTCCTTTTATTCTGCTCATGATCTTATTTCTTTAAACCAAGAACACCCACCACCACCTTGCTTATCATCTTAATCATCACATCCACTAAAACCTAAAAGTCGATGAAACTATCTAGATTTTTTTTTTAAAAAAAAATCTAATTTAAATTTCTCTCTCACATGCAACATACCGTAGAAAGATATGGAGTTGATTCTAAAACATTTATGAATGATTAAAGATTTTAATAATATGTCCATGAGAGCTTAAGATGAAACATGCAGGCATTGGATCTGTATAGGCAATGCTATGTGGACATGTGGATTTTTACAGTGGAAAATTCTGTAATGGTGTAAAATGCTCAACATAAGAACCTGAGTTTTATCTGATTGTTCATGTTCTGCCATCATTAAGGTGAGAGAATAGATATCATAACAAATTATCTGCACTGCAATTTCAAAACGAGTTGAGAAAAGATGAGAAATGTGCAGTGGAATTCTTGCTGTCTACCTGTACACGGTCAGATTTAAATGTACAATGAAGTGTAAGAGTTTGTGGTAACCTGATGAAATTATAAAAACATGATGAAGACTTCAAATGTAATTGGGAGTTTGTGCTCTTGGGTCAAGTAACAAAACCAATGGATTACTTAGTCAATATAATAAAAATCTGCATCATATAGCACGTATTGTTTATTTCCCAATAAACAATAGACAACTTTGCTGCTATTGGATATATTTACACCTCCTTGAGAATTGTTTCCAACAAAACAAACATGAGAATCGATAAAGGAATGTGCAAGAAGCATCAAACATTGTTTCACATTACAAGCAAAAACTTGTAAATAAAATACTGTAATTCTGTCCTTGATAATTTGGGATCTCTGTTCACACTCCATTATCACTGGGAGTCAGAGCGAACCAACTTATGACTACTGACAGTGCTGCTATTTGTTATAAATTGATGAGTACGGCACATGAAACCATGAAATTTTGTCTCAAAATACTGTAACAAAATACTGCAAACATGCTCGTTCTTTTGACCTTTTATCATATTTTAATTGGTGATAATCATTAAGGTGATAACCAAGCATTTGTGCCAAGCATTTCATCTTAGAATACAAACCAGTACTTGACAAATTCTAATACCCTTTGTCCTTCAAAACTCATGAAGCAGCTTTCTTGGAGTTATCAAAGCTAGGATGGTGAATTGATTCACGACCCTGCATGATAGAACTCAATGTAGTAGCTTTCGAAACCAATCTTAACAACTTGGGCCCTCACAAACCAGAAACTGCCACCAAACCTGTTCCCCTCACAATGGTGCTTAATATGGAGTCAGGAAGGTTGCATCAAAGGTTGCATCAAAGGGTTAAGAGGACTTCTAGCAAAGCTTTATAATATGAGTTATAAATATATCATCAACCCTCGCGCAGATTGTCAGTGCCATTGGTTATTCAGCTCTCAGTCTCTAATACTCTTAACCGTAAGAACCACCTTCATTTTCATTTCACCTTTAGGCCCGTTCTTTAGTGGTAAAGATTTACCCAGGAACAGTATTTTTCGATTAAGTATTCACAGACAATATTTAGACAGAAAATAATTTATCCATATTCTTTTGTGCATAGGAAAATGACTTAGAAATTTGTTACCCATGTTCTTTTATATTACTATTTTCCTAGATAAGTTATTATCATCTATTCATATTTCCCATAATACCCTTTATTATATAAATATTACTATATATTATATTATATTATAATATTATATTATATTATTA
>KE504714.1:1060140-1071132 GCA_000441515.1 Elaeis oleifera | reverse complement strand
AAATTTCGTGTCTAAACAATAACATAACAATTTCATGTCTAAACCTTGACATATAATTGTATCCATGAATGGGTTGATATTGGGTCACTTTTAGGTTTAGCACATAAATGTGCCAAACTCACCCAGTTATCAAATGGCTGAGTACAAGTTAAAGGTTTAACCCAAACCACCCATATCAAATACCCCCTGTTATGTTGATGTGAGCGTAGCAGAAAAGGAGTTCTGGCAAAACCAGCAGTCTTAAAGCAAAGGCTTAGTTCATGCAAACTATGACTTCTAACTCCATTCTGTCCTTGTGCATGTCATGAGCTTCTTAGGACTAATCTCCTGCAGCAATTTTTCTTCTGATGTCTTCCCTTCAATGTCTTTGCTTGGCTTCATCAAATATTCAAAAACTTCTAGTTCTTAAGCATATTCCATAATCCTTAATATGTCAATTATGAATCATGAAGCTTGTCTCCAAAATATAGCATCAGCTATTTGGATCTCAGTTTGCTATTCACTTGTTGAGGCCGAATCCAGTAAAATGGAAAGTCTCTCATGAACCATGAGATGAGCCAGGTAATATATTTCGTTTGTAATACGTACATCTATTAGAAAGTAACTAGTGCGGTGGATTGAATGACATTATTTGTTGTTGGTCCTTTTGACGGTAGGATTTGAATGGATTTTCTGATTTTTTGATATTGTTTTGTGATATTTTATATTTTGATTTTGGTGGATGCATTCCCCCTATATTTGTGCGAGCCATTCGGTTTATTAAAAAAAAAAAAGAAGAAAAACCATTGACACAATACATCATAAAATAACTAATTGTCACAGTAATAGTCCCTATTTTGTACAACAACATACAATACACAAACCCTATCACCAACTCAACAGAAACTCTAGAATTAATCTTCCATCTTTAGGAGATCGGCATTCATAACAAAATAAGGTCTCTTCCTCACCCTTGGAGGTATCAATGAAGTATCTTGATTAGAAACACAGAGCATGGCCAGACCCCATTAAATTTAGAATACAAAGTATCTTGACTGGACTGGGCCTAGGCCTGAACCCATCTCAGGCTCGCAAATTGGGGCCTACGCTTAGGCTAACTCATTTTGGCCCGAAGTAGGCCCAAATACTAGGTTTTGGCCGACCCTTGGTATGGATTTAGAGAAATTCTTTGAACACCGCATCCGGTGTAGAAAAATGCACAGCATAGCCACTATTTTCAATGCATATTTCATGTCTGTAGTTCCGCTTTTTCATTTAAAATTTTGAATGACAAAAATATCCCTCTTCTTCTGAAAAAATTATGACATCCTGTGACTATATTATGGCATTCTGTAGCCAAACTATGACTTCCTATACAAGAAGTCATTATTTGGCCACAGGATGTCATAAGAAAGGGCGTAGGCTTAGTAATAGGTCGGGTCAGGTGCAGATTTGAGTTGATCTGAATTCGACCTAATATCCCAGCATTGTAACCTTAACTCAACCTATGACCTGGCAGGTCAACACTTTTTTTACTCGTATCCTATCCGATTGGATATCTGATTATCTGATCGGATATCCGTCCCACCTAAATGAGATTTTCTAAATGAAATAAAGTATTGAACAATACGTAGCATATTACCACTTTTCAGTCCTTAAGGCCTTAACTAAGCTTAAAGACCATAAGGCCCACATTTCATATAACTAGCTCATATTTGAATAATATATATACATAAGATTAGATTGGGTTTGGATCGGATAATAGGTCGGAGTGGCCGCTACCCGAACTCGATCTGACCCGAGATATAAATTTATCGAGTTCGGGTTGAATCGGGTCAAAACCCAATCAACACGTTGACCAACCCAACCCATTAGGGTCAGGTCAGGTTGGGACCTATTTGGGTCGAGTGTAATTGTCAAGTTTAGAAGGGAAGAATATTTTCATTATTTAAAAATTTTATAAATTTTAATGACGAAAATGCACTTTCCTCTTTATGATTTTGGAAGAAAATTACGGTATCCTATACAAAAAGTCATAATTTGACTAAAAGATGTCATAAAATGGCCACAGAATGTCATAATTTTTTAAAGATGAGGGCTAATTTTGTTATTTAAATTTTAAATGAAAAAGCGGAATTACAAGCACTAAATGCGCGTCGGAAAGCATCGTAAATTTCAATGATAAAAATACCTTTCTCTCTTTATGATTTTTAGAAGAAAAATTATTCTGTGTAGAAAGTTATAATTTGACCGTAGAAAGTCGTAATATATCCGTAGGATATCATAATTTTTCAAAAGAGAAGGAACATTTTCGTTATTTAAAATTTCAAACGAAAAAGCGGAGTTATAGGTATTAAATGCGTATTGGAAAGTGATGGCTATATGGCCCAATTAGATGAGATGATGCATTTTTTCTATACTGGGTGGGGTGCACAAAGAATTTCTTATGGATTTTATCAAGCTGTGTCAAACTCAAATCAGGTGTGCATTCAAACCCATCTTGGAAATCGCTGGGCTGCTTTGTTTTTGAGCTCAACCAGGCTTTAGAGCCCAAAATACTAGTCTGGGCCTCGTTTGGGGGGGCTAGGTAGTTGGGCGCTTGAGCTGGCTTTTCCTGGGTTTCTTTGCATCATTTCATACTTAATCATTATATTTCTTCTAAAGTAGACCTTCCAATTTTTATCATTTTTTTGGATACTTCAACCTAGGTCTTAGATTCCCTTCTTGCTATAATTGTCTCTAAGCAGCTCAACTAGTTTGCTTTGTCACTTCTAGCTTTATGTATGCTGATTTTGCCACGCATCGATCTCGTTGTTGTCATCTTGCATGTTTGTAACTCATGCACATGAGATCATGCAAATGACACAGATCGCCTCAAAAAATTTCATGCACTGGAGAAGGGCATTTCT
Organism: Elaeis oleifera; assembly: GCA_000441515.1. Classification (NCBI taxonomy): domain Eukaryota; kingdom Viridiplantae; phylum Streptophyta; class Magnoliopsida; order Arecales; family Arecaceae; genus Elaeis; species Elaeis oleifera. The sequence continues at coordinate 1,068,244 of KE504714.1, read as the reverse complement.
ACTTCATTCACCTTAGTTATTCCAGTCCTCTTGGAGACATTCTTATCTAAGTTTCGTTCTTCGGAATAGAGCCGAGGCACTGAAAATATTTTGATTGGGGATCTTAGTCCTTGTTTATCTAGTAGCTCATGTTTATTCCTTCAGTAAGTAATTTAGAAAAAATGATTTCTAGAATTTTTTCTATCACAACTTAATTACTTTTAGATTGAAAAGAACTCTTCAAGTAAATTGGTAAACATTGTTACCCAACATCATATTTTTTCGGTGGAAAACTTATCCAGCATCTAAGAAAAGGAACAATGTCCTAGTTGTATTAACTATAAATCTATTTCTACATATAGATAATTTATGTAAACACTACATGAGTTCAGATTAAAGTCACCGATCGGAGATTAAACCTCCAATGCTCATTGACCTAGCTAGAATTCATTTATTTATTGAATCTATGATGTAAAGGATGGCTCTTATGATGTAGCGAAATTATCTGAAGACCGACATATTGAAATCATGGTTCAATCAGAATCTCAGATCAAAATCGCCAATCGGAGAATGAACCTTTAATGCTCATTGACCTAGCTAGATTATATTTAGGTACTGAATTTGTGATGTAAATGATGTAGCGAAAGGATTCGAAGGCCGACATATTGAAATCATTGTTTAATCAGAATCTTACATCAAAATCGCCAATCGGAGAATAAACCTCCAATGCTCATTGACCTAGCTGGATTACATTTATGTACTGAATCTGTGATGTAAATAACCTAGCGAAGGGATTCCAAGATCGACATATTGAAATCATAGTTTGATCAGAACCTCAGATCAAAATCGCCAATTGGAGAATGAAACTTTAATGCTCATTGACCTAGCTGGATTACATTTATGTACTGAATCTGTGATGTAAATGATGTAGCGAAAGGATTCGAAGGCCGACACATTGAAATCATTGCTCCATGAGAATCTCACATCAATCTTCATGATGGTTACAGGCCCGGTATTCTTACTTTAATTTGCATGGAATGACAAACTCTTCTGTCATTCTTCCACTTGACCTTTTTGTTCTCCTTATTTCCCTTGGAACTTGTCATGGGAGTGGGCCTTCTGTAGCAATCAAGATGGCATACAGGGGCCATCTTCCTGACAGGATGTAGTTATCACCAAAGACTTATTTATCTCCCAACCAACCACAGCAGGCAAATGTTCAGCATGCACATGCATTGCTAGTCTTAGCAGGGAGTTTTTTGGTTAAATATATTCTAACCAAAACTACTCTCTGAGATCAAATTCTGACCATATTACCTGGTCCTTTCATGGAGACAGCAGCAATATTTGGTCCTCTGGACCATCCCTAGAGTGTCCAATGATCCAAAGCATCGCACGCTCAGCGATCGGAGTCCTGCCACCCCATCCAAGAACAATGTGGCCAGTTGGGCACAACCTTTCTCTATTGAGCAAGCTTGAAGGCCCCCCTCCCAGATAGAGCATTCAAAGAAGAACAAAAGGCATGGTGCATCCACAGGGTACTTTGTCTACAATTCAACACAAATCCACCTTGAGAACAGTATTCTTAGCCCTTGGACACCCCTGAGCAACCAGGCCCCATGCAAACTTTAAAGAATTTGCCTCATGGCACTGGCCTACATGTGAACTTATGCACCAGATGCAATGTAGGTTGAGGCTTTGGACAAAAAGGAACTGTAGACTTTGTGAGTTCTGACCTCCCTGTTGTGATGCATAGAGACCCAAATGAACAGTTCAAGTTCTTATGATAATATTAGGCTTTGTTGTACTGAAAAGCCTACTGAATTCTTTTCATATATTGTGGCCTGCAGCTCTCTGGTAATTTGAGCTCCTAAGATCACTGTGTCATGGTTGCTGTCCATGTACATGGTCATAAGCCAATATATAAAGCTATCCAATTCAATAGTGGGGCTTCAATAGGGATAATCAATGAAATATCCAAAAGATAAACTGTTCTTCGCCATGAAAAACCTATTGAAGGAATAGTTACAAACCCCCCGCCCACCACCCAAAAAAAAAGACCTATTGAAGGAATGAAGGGTGCAACAATAATTCATTAATTTCATTAAATGGAACCGTATGTATCATGCTATGCTTGGCTCAAATAAACCTTGGCATCATAGCTTGTAGTGTGGATTTAACATGCTTAATTTGAGTGCGAGTTATTGCTTGACTTGATAGATTAATGATTCGTTCTGTCGGCATGTGCTTGTCGGTTGAGCCACTTAAATATGTGCCACAAATATTCAGCTAAAGCAGGAATTTTGGTTGAGCTTTTGGCATCCAAATTCTGTATCCTTGATCTCTCATGACACATTTTATAAGAGGATTAAGAAACACTATATTTTGGACCTCATAGGCCAAGCCGATTGTGATAACTTCATAGTTCCCAGGCCCTACCTTGGGCTCCTGCTCCTGGCTTTCCTCTACATCAACCATCAAGGCATCATACAACTTTATCAATCAGGGCAAGCAAGCTTTCTAACTACCAGATGCAATTGCATACATGCTATAAATTGAAACTTATCACCATCCTCACATGTTCAAATTGTAATCGAAATTCAGGTTTCTTGATAGTTACTCCAAAGGAAATATCTTGAGTTTCTTGCAGATAATGTGACAAATATATGAAATTCAAATATGATGTGGATGTAATCTTACCATGCTTTTGGTCTTTAGCTCATACTAATGCATTCATTCATGACTCATCGAGTATCGAAAAGTCCAAGATCTCAATGGATCTTATGTCATTATCTAACTTTTTCTTGTAGAAATTTTTGTTCCTCTTGCGACCATCTTCCTTGCATGTCCAAAACCATCTATCTTGTCCATGCTTGGTGTCACTTTCTCCTGTCATTACGGCGATAGTGGGTCACTCATAAGCACATTGAGATGTGTTTATGGGATGTGATTTTTGTCCATTAAGAACCAATGATTGTCTACTATAGTAATGCCTAAACCATATATAATCCATCTAACAAAGAAATATGCTCAGCCATTCCTACACTGATTGTATTAGTTAATGTCGGTCCCCAATTTTGCTAGATTATGGTAGACTAGTTAAGATCTTCATTGTTTTTTTTTTTTTCCTTTTTAGACAAAAGAGAGATCCATCCTTTATGTAAGTCTAAATATTTGAGGATGCACCATCTAAGACTTGAAATCTCTAATTACGAAGTAGAAATGTAACCAACAAGACAAACCCTAGTTTACGTGACATATGTAGGATTCAATTGACTTGATAATCTTGATAATAAGTCCGATCCCAATTTATTTATTTTACTTAGTAATAGAAATATTAGATATTACCATCAGGTAGTTGTCGATGCTACCGATGTAGAAACAAAACTATTATTAATAAGTAAAATGAGAAATGATAGACACACCACATAAGGCATATTACGACATTATTCGCATAGTCAATTATTATTTTTGAGTTGGCAAAAACAAAGTTGAATCTAAAAGTATTGTTTCAATTGAATGAGCAACCACTATGTTAGTACTTTTCGATATTTCTACTATCAACACACGAACCAACCGTAATGGTTGGGTCCATGTGTCCGCCCTCCTTATTTGTCAACTCGACCAGCCTACTTCATCTCTATACTCCTTTTGTGGTCTTATATCTACACCTCTTTATAATAAACATATTATGCATTAATACTCAAAGGAACAAAGGAAAAAATAGGAGAAATCCATGAGGGAAAAAAACGAATTCATCTAGCAGATTTACTTTAAACAATTTGAATTGGTAAGATCACTTCCATGCATCAAAGTTCATGATTGCTTTCGAATGGATATGCAGGCAAGGTGCCAAATTTCAGATGATCGAATCCTTATGCATGCAACATGCCAAAATTACAGCTAATTGGATCCTCTGAACCTTTACAATGGCCATTAAGCCACAGGCTCTAGGGAGGTCCAGACCTATAAGGCCTCATTTGGAGCTCCTGACTAGGCCAGACCATAGGGAGAGAGAGAGAGAGAGAAAGCAACATGTGGGGGGATCAGTCACCCAGCCATATGAGGGAGGCAGCCCATGCTTGTATGAGGACATAACTAACATTAAATCCATTGTCAGCTTCTATCTCACATGGCTTCACGCTCTCCTCTCTCTAAGTCTCTCTCTCTCTAGAGAGGGAGTCTAGAGAGAGAAGGTAACGACGCGATAGCCCGCTCCATGCGGGGATGCCCATCGTCGGCCACTTTGGGCCCCAGTAACCGGACACCGCCCCATGTCGGCCGGTCCCAGTCGAGGCCCGGACCCAACCACCTAAGCTTTCCTTATCTCTTGGTCCCCAAAATGAGATGGTCTGGAAGCCGTATATTTTGCATCAAGATGGAGACCATCGTGTCATACTTCCCAAGTGTCCAACACCTGGAAACAGCCGCAGACGCTTGATGGAGTCTTGCCGTCAGCCTGCCTTGGTACTTACCCACCATATGTATGACCTGGTTTTTGGCAACGTGGTCAAGTTGATAAAGACATGATTCATTAATACCATGCCTGGAATTTTAAAGAATATATGCTTACTTTAGAAGAAAAAAATCTAATCATTGATTGCATTTGTTTAGATCGTGCGTCGCATCTTGGAGGAAAATCTGTCTTACGACCTTACCATACCGACAATTAGTTCAGATAGGAAATTCTATCTTTTCTTTGTAATAAATATCGATGTAATCCACATAGAATATGTTTAAAAATAATGTTGGACCATGATTTATGATTAATTATCATTTTAAGAAAGTTTATATATAACTTTTTAAGTTCATAAAAAAAAAAAAAAATTAGACCATGCATGTCCTATGAGTCACATTTGGTAGACATGCAACCACCTGTTACATGCCAACTTGTACTAATGGGACAGCGCATGATAGTGAAAGCCTCCCTTACATGAAGAAAAAGGAAAAAAAATCATGTATCATGAAGGTGACATTTTGTGTTTTGATCCCTCAAGGTGGTTCAAGAGGCATGTTTTAAGTCTCATAGGGAGAGGGGGATAGAGAGAGAGATGTTAGACATGAAATGAAATTAAATGAGAGTCTGCCTAGGGCCTAACTAATTTATTGATGGAGAAAAGCATGAGCTCTCTCTGTTCAACTCCTTAAGTGCTTTGGTTCAGCAACCTACATATGGTCAGCCTAAGAGCCTATAGATTTGTTCTAAAATTTAATTAGTGCATCATCGATTGCTTCGACAACCTTAAAAGCATGCAAAAGCAAGCACATTGCAGTTGGGACAATCGACATGCATCGGAGGTAGTCTAACCATGTATGATCTTTAATTGATACGTTGGATTGCTTGGTCAGTGACAGGATTCAAAGATTGACAAGCGAGAATAGTTATTACTACAAGGTGTATAATTCCATTTTCAAATTTTCAGATTCTTTTACAAAGTCGATATAGAGAAGTTTGCAATTCATTTATTCACATGATTGCATGCCTCCAATCTCCTGAATGCAAGAAAGACTAATGACTGCAATCCAGTGGTAAAAATAAATCTACAATTCTTCAGCTTTCTTTAGTTTTGGTGAGAATTGTCATGTTCAAGGACAAATCTTGTGCAAAAACTAGGAAGATGGATCTAATCAAAAATTTTCATACATTAATGTACTGCCTAGTAAAAATGAAGCATATATTTTCCACTAAGATGCCCTGTCTACAATCATAGACCAGGCAGATTCTGCTAAGATCCACAACTTAAATAACAACAATAACAGTATATTGAAGATTATACAAATACACATGAATGTTCGAACAGAAAAAAAGAAAAGTAAAAAAAAAAGGAAGCAGCAAAGAAATCTTATGTCAGTGGCCAGCCTTGTAAGCTTCCTGTGATACAAGGACCCTTCAGCTCTCCGTCTCTCTCTATGTAAAACTGAGGATACAACAAAATAAAATAAAAACTTTTAAATTTCTTATTATTCTTTTAAGTGTAACATCAGGCATCGTCTCTTGGTATTTGTGCATGAATCTACTGCAGATACGGTCTGAACACTTGGTTTTTCCATGCCCTGACTTTGCCTTTGTTTCATAAATTTAGAGCAAACTCTGGAAGGAAACTCTTATTCAAATGGATTGAGAGCTAGGCATTGTGGCGAAACCATTTCAAGAGCAACGAGAGCTATCCATCTGGGTCTCTTGTGATGTTATGTGGCCACAGTACTGTTTGTCTGCATGCTGCAATTGGACGAACATGGAAAACATGAGAAGAGAAGTACACCTGAGGTAAGATAACGAAAATATAAGAAAATACCATAAATTTGGCCCTTAAGGCATATCACTTATGGCTTACCAAGAGTATCAAAGGCTATTTTTTAATCTACTGAAAAGAGCTCATGTTGTTGTACTCAAATTGATCGAGAATTGGTTGTCTTTGTTCTCCCACCTGAATCATAAAACTGCCACCATCCTGAAAAAGAAGTGCTCTATTTAGTAGCAAGGACATATACTGGATTTTTTGTTAAGAACGTTATCTTTAAAAATAAATGATCCTTTAAAAGAATGAAGACCTGAGGAAAGGCAGTGGGTCCCTGGCAATGTAGTAGAAGAGGCACAGGAGGATCTATCATTTGGTAGTTATTTGTAGCATTATCAAAAGCTGTAGGCTGAAAGTGAGTGGTTGGGTTCACAAGTGTCAGTTGATGTGGTATGTTCACCATTTTCTGAAATTTATTGTTACAGATCCACCAATATCAAATACCATGTACAGAAATCTATGCATAACCATGAAATACAAACAAATACATATAAGATAAATTTGGGATTGTTATCCTACCTCTGGTTTATCCATGAAGTCATCAAGATCCACCCCAAAGTCATATAACGAGGGATTTGTAGAAGCAAGCTTCATGGAAAGAAACTGCACTTGCAAATAAATATGCTGCATTAGAATCACTTGAGATGTGCTAAATAAGGAGGGAAACTATATATTTATCACTTTCACCTCAACTTGGTTCTGCAAAGATTGCACATAGTTAATTATCTCGTCCAGCATTAGTGCCTTTCCAGTAACCTACAAATCAAAACCATTAGCAATCATTCAGTAAAATGTCTCTAAATCTAATCCTTGTATAGAAAGTAGCACATTATACAAAGTTCACCTTTTCACAGCCAGGACAAGACCTTGCAACATCTTCATCCTCTCACTAATCTTCTCCCTTCTGACCTGAAACCCAATGGCATGTTTTGAAACTGAGTCACAAATCATTGTGGTCACAATGGTAAAAGGGTGCATTCAAGTCTGCAGGAGTACCCTTTCTGCAAGGCTGTGGCTATCTGTAGCTTGACCTCTCCTTGCTCTTACATGAATGTACCCTGGAGGGGGCTCTTCACCAGCCTCTGTGGCCTTCAAATCATCACATTTGGGCTTCTTCTCCTTTTTCCCTTCAATTCACCATTGCGTTTTCTCTGCTTGCCACTCTTGCTTTCCTTGACATTCTGACAACATGAAACAGCACTTAGCAAAGAAAACAGGCAATATTTGAAAACAAGACCTGCCAATCACTAGAAATACATTTTTTTTTGTTGACATGGTCAACGATTTCGGCTGTCCTTACTTTGGATTGACCAGAACTCGAGCAAGTCTTGTCACCATTCTTCTTTCTTCTCCATGGAGCCTTGGTGTTTGGGAACCTTCTCATCATGGGATTCAATTACCACTGATGGAGGAGCAATCTGACTCTCAACTGAAGGAGCTTTTGTGGCAGTGTCAAGAGAGCTGCTGCTCTCATAGGCTCTGGCATCAACAGATGAGACCCCTAGGATGGCTTCAGGTGAGAAATAGTAGGGAAGCAAGAAGGGAGTTATTGTTCATCTCTCCAACCTGCTGTATGGGAAGGGACATCTCAAAGGGGGTGGGTGGAAGGATAGGAGAGTCTAGAAGGAAAGGGTGGTGCTGCTCGTATGAGAAGGCTTCCATTGTGGAGAGCTGAGGATTGATTCTAAAAGCCAAGTAAGGAGGAGAGATCAGAGGAGCAGAGTAGCAAGGCAGGGTAGGTCTAATGGCAGGCCTAGCCTGGTTTATATAAAAGTTTGAGGAAGAGGGTGGGTTGTTGCTGTGGTAGAGAGAGAGAGAGAGAGAGG
>KE504714.1:1031916-1047532 GCA_000441515.1 Elaeis oleifera | reverse complement strand
GGGCGCAGGGTTTTGGTGTGTACCCTAGGGTTCTACCTAGGGTTCGGGAAGTGAGATTGGTGTGCCACAAGTATCGTGAGTCCACCAAATTTTAGGGAGAGATCCATCAGTCTCTCAAACAATCGTGCAGATGATTCGGAGCATCCGAGAAGTCAGCACACATCAATCAAAGTAGTTCGATCAACATCTGCCATCAAAAGGGTGAAATCACGAACTAGCATTCGTGAGGAGCTGATCAGAAGGGAGCTTCGTGTGGACGATCCGCAGAGGCCAGATATTTGTATGGCTGCGACGTGACGATCAGAGCCCCCCGACGGTGATCAGATTGCGGTGATCGACTACCCGCAAAAGGTGATGTGTTCTGAATACAGTACTGTAAAAGGTTTACTGTTTCAAATTTGAATTTCAAATTTAAATGCATACTGTTGTATCATATTTAGATCTTAGTGTAGAGTTAATTAGTATTAATTAATGAGATTAATTAATAATTCTACTGTAAAATAGTAATTTTGAAAAAGTTTTAAATTATCATTTTGCCCCTGCACTAAATTTTCGCTTCAGTACCTTGACGACATCTTCATCTTCTCCGCTTCCTAGGAGGAGCACATGGTGCATGTCAAGAAGATCCTAGAGGTGTTTGGGTGCTCTTCTCTGGTGTACCTTGGCTTTATGGTAGGCGACGACGAGCTTCGCATCGACCCTGATAAGGTGCATGCAATCCAGGAGTGGCCAATGTCACAATCTATGACCCAGGTGAGAAGCTTTATGGGAGCGTGCCAATATTTCCTGAAATTTATCTAAAATTTTTCTGTTTTGGCTTCTTCTCTTCATGCTTTGACAAAGGCGAACAACAAGTTCGAGTGGATAAAGAAATGCGAAGATGCCTTTCAATTTTTAAAGAGAAAGATCAGTGAGACGCTTGTCCTAGCCTTACCAAGTCTTCAGTGGCCGTTCGAGCTCGAAGCAGACATATCAGGTTACGCCATACGGGCTGTCTTGTAAGAAGACGGTCGGCCTATGGCGTATCACTTAAAGATGTTCTAGGGCTCCCAGCTCAACTATCCAATGTATGACAAGGAGCTCTTAGTCCTACATCAGATGGTGAAGCATTGACGATGCTACCTCTTGGAGAAGGAGACGATGGCGCACACTGACCACCGACCGCTTCAGTACCTCCAAACAATCTAAGCTATAGCAAGCCAGACACGTGAAGTGGATGACGTACTTATAGTAATACAACATCATCATCAAGTATAAGAAGGGTGCATAAACAACTGGCAGATGTGCTGTCACGACCTCCTATCGTGGTCTTGTGTTTATCTGTTCTTATGCAGGTCCAGCTGGTGTTGCACGAGGAGTACACTGACATGTACAAAATGGACCCTGATTTTTGAGGTGTTTTGGAGGACATCGAAGCTAGAAGGCCCATGGAGTTTGTCTTGCGAGATGGGCTTTTCTACAAAGGCGCATAGTTGTGTATGCCAAAAATAACAAACCAGGTGAAGTGGATTAGAGAGGTGCATACCTCGAAGTGGCAGGCTACTTTGGGGTGAATATGATGATGGCAAATCTTCATGGCTATGTCTACTAGCCTGGGATGTAGCAAGATGTGGCCCAATTCATGAGGGGTTGCGTGTTGTGCAGCTGTTCCAAGCCAAGCAATCGAAAGTTGGGGCTATTTAAACCCTTGCCAGTTTTGAGTCGACCTTGGGAGAGTGTCTTCATGGATTTCTTGAGAGGTCTTCCAAGGATGCGGTAGGGGCACGACTACTTAGTTGTGTTGGTTGATCGCTTTTGGAAGATGGTGGTGCTGTTCCCATGCAAGAAGATGATCATTGGAGAGGAGGCGGCACGGCTGTATTTTGGAATGTGTGGACTCATTTTGGACTACCTAGCTTGATTGTATCCGACCGTGATAGTCAGTTTCTAACCACTTTTTGGAGGTCTTTGTGGTCCATGATGGATACGCGTCTGCAAAAAAGAGTACTATATCATCCTCAAACTGATAGCTAGACGGAGATCGTCAACCAGAATATGGTATATCTGCTGCGAGGCTACCATGCTCAACATCCAAAGACTTGGGATGAGAGCTTGCCTTACCTGCAGTTCACATTCAATAGGATGAAGCATAGTTCTATGTTGAAGTTCCCTTTTGAGGTATGTTTGGCCTATTTGCCATAAAGTCCTTTTGACTTAGAGTTTACGATGATCATTACACTACAGACATCCAAGAAAGAAGGGACCATCGCAAGAGCCTAGCACTTCTTAAAAGGGATCTAGCAAGTGCATAGCCAGGCAGAGCAGCAGTTGCATAGAGCCCAGCAGAAGCACAAGAAATAGCATGATCGAGTGGAGGCTAATTTCTAGAAGGGCGATCTAGTGTGGTTGCACCTTGGGATAGAGCGGCAGAAGGGAGATAGGAGGAAGCTAAAGCCTATCTGATTCGACCCCTTCAAGATCCTTCAGAAGATCAGTAATAATGCTTTTCAGTTAGAGTTGCCAGCCTACATAGAGATCTACTTGGTCATGAACGTCAGCAACTTGAAACCTTTGGAGCCAGCGATGCTGGATGATGGGCTGGAGGAGATCTTGCCATCGGTAGGTGACTTGGTCATTGATCGAGAGATGACGCTAGTGGAGGACACCATTCTGGAGAAGAAGATCATTGAGACGTGCCAAGGATAGCAAGAAGCCTTTTGGATCAGATGAAAGGCCGACGTCTGAGCACAGCCAAGTGGTTCAATCGGGATGTCGGTCAGGCTATGTTCCCATCTTAGTTCCAGATCTAGTAGGAGCTTGGTCCTCTAAAGAGGGGAGCCATGATTAGGGATGATCTGAGAAGCTATCAATAATGAAGTCAAATATGAAACCACATGAAGGTCATATGGATTTACTCCACAGAAGATCCCATGTGGGTTTAGAATTAAATCCATAGAAAAAAATTCTATAGTACTGTTTCACATCATATGAGATTTTCTTTTCGTTCCACTTCTCATGCATAGTAGAAGTTATGGTAGGCCTGGGAGATTGCTGCAATATTTTTTCATTTCATTCTATTTTTGAGTTCGATCGTACTATTTTTTTATTCTTCGTTAACTGTATGTGCAAAGGAGATCCCTATCTATGTGGGAGCCCCTTGGCCTATAAATATCTCTTTTTAGGAGTTATACAGAAAAAAAAGGGAGATCCCAGCAATAGTCCGCGTCTTCACTTTCGCTAATCTCTAATTTGCAAGTCTCTATATGGATCAACACTTGTAAAACCAAGGATCAGAGATGTTTGGGGATGAAGAACCTTGTTCAGCTGAATCAGTCACTTTTAGCTAAATAGGCTTGAAAATTTCTATTGGGATCTCCAAATCTTTGGTGGAGCTAGGTGGCACGGGCCTATTACTCATAGAGGAAGTTGGAAATGAGATTAACAAGGAGCTTGTTGGGCTTGTCACCCATATGGAAAGATATTTGTTCAAAACTTCTGCCTTTTGAAATTTTGTAGCTTTCAAGGTGGGGAATGATGGCTCGATCCATTTTTGGGAGGAAGTTTCGATTGATATGATTCTTCTTTGTTCTCATTTTTAGAGCTTTATAGTTGTGTTTTGAAATTGAATAGGCTGATTTCATCGTACTCGAGCTGAAAGAATTTGAGATGATGTATCAAAGTTCAAAGGCCATTGACTATACTTTAAGAGATCCAGTTGTCTTCCTTGCTATCCATTCTTGCCTCTCTTAGGCCATCTCGTATTGCAGATGTACTGGTTTGGAAGTTTACATAGAATAGTTTATTCATTGTTGACTCCTATAAGTTCCTTAATTGTGGTGGTCTTAAATGTTCCTTCTCAAAATTTTTGGAAAGTGCTAACACCTAAAAAGTGAAGGTTTCTTTGGTTGGCAACAAGGAATAAGCTGCATACAAGGGAAGTTCTTGTGAGAAAAGGTTGGAATATCAGCTCCGAATATATACTATATGGCTTGAGTTTAGAGTGGGGCGCCTACTTATTTTTTAAATGTTCTCTTGCAAGGAGTTTGTGGACAATAATAAAATTACAGCTGAATTTAAGAGATAAATCTTCTTTGTTTTTTGACATGTGGACTACTTAGAGAAGGAAAAATAAGAACAAACTTGAGAGCAAAATAGGTGATCAATTATTAGCTACGATATGTTGGGAAGTTTGAAGGGAAAGGAACAATTGGCTATTTCTAAGAAAAAAAGGCTCTGTTTTCTTTGTTTTACAGAACATTCTTCAAATTTTTCGTGGCTAGGAACATCTTTGTTCTTTGAAGGATGAAGACAATCATAAGAGACTTTGAATGAAGCTAGAAACTTTAGCTATAACTGTAACAAATTGTAGATAATCTTCTCTTTTTTTTTTTTTGTCTTCCTTCTATATCTAATGTAGTTTCTCTTGGAACCGTAACTTTGATTTTTTACCAGCACTAAAAAGGGGTAGCATTCTGCTACCTCTCGTTTCAGTCAAAAAAAGGAATCACAATGGCTTAAGTGGATTCCTCTACATGGGCATGTTTCACTTCCCTAGCATCCTCAAAAGCTAATGCATCATTAAACAAAGGTACCTCTATTAAATATTAAACTGTATGCTAACTGATCTAACAAAGTTTACAATCACCACCCTCCACATCTAACTGCATGTTGTTGAGGAATGTGCGCATCATTGATCTAGTTATAGTTAGGATATTTCTGGCATGCATATTTGCTTCCATGGAACAATGTAAGATTTGAATAACATCAATGAACAGCATAATTAATTGTGAACTCTCTTTGAAACAAGAAAATGGATATAAATTCGGGTTATGTTGACTTTGTGTATGTATATATATATTTTTGATTTTTCTTCCCATCTATTGTCAATTAATGTTTGAGAATTGCTAGGATATATTTTTACTTGCCTAGTGCAATTGTATAGAAAAAGATGCAAGGATATATAAGATGAGATGAATAAGGAGTTCTCATTTAAGATTGATGTCCAAGAAGAGATGCATAAGTATCATTATATTATAGCTCAGTTTGTTGGTGGCAGAAATGAGAGAGTGAACACAAAGATTGAGACTCTCTATTATCCTCTAGTTTAGGTGTCAATACCTCAAAATGCTAAAAGACAGCTGCCATCGACACGACCATTAAGCTGGACTCTGAAGAGAATTATGATTTTACAAACTGACATTCACATTGTTTGAACTTTCTGATCATATTAAGAATTATTCCTTACTATTAAATTTTTCATGGAATGATTTTAAGGTATTGCAGGTATACGCGACATGAAGGCTCGACACATACACTATTATCATGTATATACATTTTATTTATATAGTGTTTGTGACTGTATGTATCGTCGATGATAATGTTTTGGAAATCTGAACCGTCAGTGCATACATTATCTAATGATACACTTCGAAAGGTGGAACAGTGGAATAGTAATTGTTGCCCAACATCCTGCAAACATTTACATCTTTATAATGCATTTCTTACCCAATAATGAAGAAACATTGGAGTTACCAAAATATTTTTTCTGATCTCTGTCATGGTTGTCAAGTTTTGCTTTACTTGGTTAACTTGGTGATGATAAAGTTTAAAATCTTTGGCCGCATAGAGAAAGCAAACTCATTGCTATGTTCTTCGCTGGATCAATTGAGCACTCTAAATTGGCAAAATGATATAAATTAGACAATGATGGTTTTAGTTACATGTCAGAGAAATTCAATGGGAACTCTGATATAGAGCTTCCAGATCAGGGAATGAAGAACATGATATAAAAATATTGGGACAGGAGCTAGGATGAGGTATGACATAAATATAGAATTCAGAATGCAAGAGAATAAGACAGAAGGGATTAATGATCTTGGATTTTGTCCTGAACAAGCACCTATTTGCCATAACTTCATCGGGGCAAGTGATAGGCAAGGTTGATCAGAGATTAGATATCACATTTAATGTGCATTTCATTAAGTTATAGTGTGATTTTATCACAATGTGCTATATCATATTATGCTAAATGCATGCACCTTATTCAACAATACACAATCTTCATTGATGCTAATAAAATTCTTGTACACAAGTCATAATTTCACAATATATATTGCTTTATCCTGGTTTAGCATGATATAAAAGATACTATATTTGTTAGCATCAATTGATGACCACCAAAGAAATGTGGGTTTGTATTGTGTCGATGAACCCTCAGCATCTAAGTTATGGTGCAAAAGGAGATTAACAAGTAAATAGATAAAGATTCATCGTTGAGCACTCGGAACCCTATCCAAATATGGGATAGGAGAAATGCTTGGTCACTAATTTATGGACCACTTTTTTTTTTTGTCAAAAATCTAGAACCAAACCATGTAATTATCTATCAACAATTTTTAAATCCCTCTATGCAATTAGAATGTCATTTCTTTAAATCATATGGTCAACATGATGAAAAAAAGAGAAGGTTAAGTGGAATGATTTCAGTAGTACTGCTTATTGGACTAGATTCGTGGGAACATAATGTTTAATCCAAGAAAGTTAGAGAATATTATTTGTATCCGATCGCATAGAAATTGCCCCATGTATGGGTCCACTGTCTCCATAGAATCTGCCCTCATCCTACACACAAGTGCTCCTAGGTTAACCAGTAATCTAGTATTGACATATGTCCAAATGAATGAATCAATCTCCATGCTTGGGTTTAAGCTGTAAATGCTTGTCTGAGGTTGTCTTCTACTTCATTTCACAAAGAAAATTTTTGGTTCCCACAGTAGATCATGGCTTGCTTCAATCTTTTTGGAGCAGAGATGCACTCTGGCATTGAAACGGTGGAAAATCTTCTGGAGTGTCTCTCAATTTTCTTCTTTAATAAGCACGACTAATCTATTTCCACTATGGATTGCTTGAGCCATGGTCACATAATTATACTGTAGGTTTCAACATGTTGATATCATTGATAATTGACATAATAGTATGCTTCCAGTCTCCTTGATACAAAAATTAATGACCACAAACACTTAAGAAATATGAAAATTCATTTATTTAGTTTTGAGAGTGGGTTAATTTCATGGTCAAATGCTGCTTATGCAAACTAAAAAGATGAATCAAATCAATTGGTGCTACATAGTACAAAGTGAATCATTTATTTCCTACAAAAATACCCACCACATAGATTGTAGTTGTATCCTTTGTGCTAAAGAAGGATTCACCTTCCTCTATGCCCAACTATCGTCGAATCATCTATTCCGATGAATCATCTATTGCTCACTTTGAATCATCCACCACAGCATCAAAAAATTTGCTCAAATCCTGTTGGATGCTATTTTGTTTCTCATTTCTTTCTTTTCTTTATTCTCCTTTTGTACCATCTTCTTTGATTCTCTTAGTGAAGATGTTTAGGCTTGGTCTAACTTTTTGCAGAAATAAAAGTAATAGTAAATAATGGTAGCCCAATCCAGCAGCTAGAGCCCCAATATTATCCTGAAGGGAGACTTACGGATTATGCAAAAGCACCATCCAAACCAATTTTCTCCCATCCAATACTGAACAACATGATGAGGGTCATCCATATGCTGAGATGTTTTGAGGCCATTCATACCTATAGAAAGACGAACTGGGTGGCTGATTAGG
Source organism: Elaeis oleifera (assembly GCA_000441515.1). Classification (NCBI taxonomy): domain Eukaryota; kingdom Viridiplantae; phylum Streptophyta; class Magnoliopsida; order Arecales; family Arecaceae; genus Elaeis; species Elaeis oleifera. Next base: position 1,039,921 of record KE504714.1, on the reverse strand, counting down.
TGGCCTCTTGCGTGGCCATCTGCTTAGGCTCTATAGTGTGGAGTTCACACTAGCAGTTCTCATCTAGCTAGTTATGAGATGTTCTTCTATTGATCCAAGAATTAATTTTAATGAGTATAAAATATTTGAATATGATACTAATAATTATGTATTTTTAAAGTAGTTAATTAATTTATTTTATAGAGAGTACAATGAGCTTTAATATTTGGAGAAGTATGGAGAAGCCTAAAAGAATAAATTACAAAATTGGAGGAGTATTTGAAGTATTTTCAAAGCTTTTTCTGTGAAGAGTTAACTCCAGTGAAAGAGAGCCAATCTCTAAAAGTCACAGGATAAAATAGAAAATAATAATTTCAGATATTTTAGGAGTCGACCCCAAGTTAACTGCAATCGACTCATGAATGGTCTCATATGGTAGACAAAGAGATGGCAAAATTGAATAGTCTTCGAGTTGATCCCTAGTTACCTCAAGTTAATTCTAAGTTAACTATGAGTCAATCCTAATAGATTGTGAGTCAATTTATGGATGCTTAATAGCCTAATGGCTAGTTTTCTATAGGCTTCTAATGGATAAATCTAATATTCAATAACTAGTATACTTTTTCAACCAAATTTAAATATATTTAAGACATCAAATCAATTAAAAAAGTGATCTAAGAGGGAAGAAAAGAGAAAAACATAAGTTCTTGGTAAGAACATTGAATATCCTTGAGCAATTCAAAATGAAAGGAGTTAAGTGCTTTAATTGAGCGAGCTAACATGAGAACATGCATATCAATCATTGAATGACCTCTCATTCATCGAAGAGAAGAAATAAAAGCTTCAACAAGCAATCCACCTCAACTTCACCTTACTCCAAAGTGATCTTTTGTATTTTGCTCATAAAGGAGCATTTGCTCATTGGTTTGTTATTCTCTTATATTATTTGTTCTTTAAATAGAAACTAATAAGATAGACTAGTTCAAGTCTATAATTAGATATTGTATTAATTAAGTCGAGGGTAAGAGTGCAAATGGATCGAATTGGATTGAATCATGAGTGATCCCGATTTGATCTGGTCTCGATATAATCTGATTCTTCGATCGGGTCTGAATATTGGACCCTAACCCAGTCCAATATAAGACCGGATCGGGTCAGGTCTGGTTCACGATCAAATTTTTTGATTTAATAGGTCATTTGAGTCAGGTCGGGTTTATGTATAACCCAATCCTAATCCATAAAATATAGATTCAGTTCGGATTAGTTTAGGTCCGGATTATAAATAATAAAATCAATAAGTAGAAGATCTAGAAGCAACATTATTTACACTACTATCGGACTTAACCAACTTCTTTTATTAATGAATCAATTCTTCTCTTTATTTATCAAAATAAGTGATTGAAAAGCTTATTATATTCAATTACAAATGATGTCAATTTCGAGGAGAAGAATGTGTGCATAAGTTGTAATCAAATATAAGAAATTATAGGAAAGAATAATAAAAAAATTATATAAGTAATAGCATTTGGTTTACTTACCTATCCAAATTACTTTTCAGGAGACTATAACTTTTAGGCAGCACAATGAATGTTGCCTTCTTATAGCTTATGACATACCATCCCAAAAATTCTAGCTTCAAAAAAGTTTATCAGATCCTATGACTAGGGAATTGACCATAAATATTTAAGATACACTTATAACTATCAGAGATCAAGTCCAATTTTATTTACATATGTGAAAATTCAAGAATGTCAATAAAAATTGGCAAATATTGACAAAAATAGTCGAACTTATAAGTGTTTTCAAGAGAGTGATACAGATGGAAAGAAAGCATTATTTTATTTTGAGACAACATCTAAGAGGCTGAGAAAGAGACCTGGGATAGGTTCAAGTTCAACTGTTCAAGTGAGTATTCGGGTCTTGGATTGGGTTCGGTTTGGATCATTTATTTCAAGACCCAAATCAATCCAAAAATCTTCACAGATCGAATCGGATCGGATCAGATCAGATCAAAATTTAATAAATCTAGATGTGACAAAAAAAATATAACAGATCTAATTTTAGAACCCGACCTAGATCTATGAGTCCTTTAAAATAGTTTGGGTTGAGTTTGTGTGGGTTGGATTGGGTTAGGTTATGGGTCAACTCGACCTATTTGCAGCCTTAATCTAGGGGTGATTTAGTCGAAAAATATTTTGATTAATTTTCTATGCAAAATCGGCTGGATTGATTGTGAGCCTACTAAACAATTGGTGGGATTAATTGTGAGTCTAGTTAAAATAATCATACTCTAATCAAGAGGATTATAGTAAAATTCTCGAATAGCGAGATTTGAAAAATGGACAAGATACTAGGTTTGGTACTAAATTACTATAAATTGTGTGTTTGTGCTTATTATTAATTTTTTACTTCTTATATCTTATTTTACTGTCTTCATACTTTGCATACACTTTACATTCACATAACTAAGTAGTTCTTGAGCACATAAGTATTTAAAGTTTTAAAATCTAATTCATCACCCCTCTCTTGAATTGCTATATCTGAGCAATATCTTCGTGCTAATGTTATAGGTTGTATCTACTCTATAGCCATCTAATCGTGATGTCTAAATTAAAAAAAAGTAGCAATGATAGTAGTAATAGTAGTTGTAGTTGTAATAATAATAGTAGTGTACCCTTCTACCAGAAAAAAAGTAAAGAAAGTTCATTTTGGTGTTTGGCCTTGTTGGGACAATTCAGCCGACTCTCTGATTCCGACTCTCAATTGACCTCATAAGCATAAATTATCGACTATAAATCGACTTGTCGACCAATAGTCAGCTATCCTCAACCATCAACAAACTCCAACTACGAGAATCTGATTGATTTCAGATCGATGACCATCGGCATATCAGAGTTACCGATCGATGGTCATTCAGACTTCCATAACTGCGGACATACGATCGACATATTCTAATTACCAATATATAGTTGGCTTATCAGAAATTGTAAGTGCAGAAAGTGTATAGTGGCCAGAACATGATCAGTGATGGGTTTGACCACTCATCCCACGATCACATAATGCCAGAACAAGCAAGACCCACGTATCTAACCGTTACAAATAGTTACCAACAACTCATCTATAAAAGAAGATAAATGAACAGCATTTGGTAAGACAATTCTGAACTGATACTCTGTCATTTTGAATACTCTATCTACTATTCATCACTCTCCACTGACTTAGGCATCAGAGGATCTCCATCGGACACAATTTCGATCAGTGTAAATTCTTTTGTAAGTGCTCTTCTCCGATAACGGGCGCAATAGGGGGTTGACCACAGCAGACTGACACACCAGGTAGGGAGCAGAATACCAGCGATCATGATAAAAACTAGAGCTTAAAATTTACAGGATCCGTGAGATAATCTTTCCGTCAAGAAGATCTTCCTCTCCCACCTCCATTGGCAGAGCCCAGCTCTTCCATCCTGTAGTCACTACGGACGCACAAATTGCAGCTCTAATGCAGCAAATAAAATGTTGATGGAGACGATCCACAGTCTCCAACAACAACAGATATAACAACAACAGCAACCATCGGTGAAGGAGCTGGTAGCTCATTCAGTGCCATCCAGGCACAGCCGCTGTCCTCTACGGCACTCACCCTCTTCATCTCTAGAACGATGACAATCTCGACATTCTCATCGAGTCGAGCAACTGCATTCTCGACATTCTCATCATGCCGCTCATCCTTCATGACGATCTCCTTCTCCTTCTCATGTACATAGTATCAAGAAGAAAAAGAAGCTGCGTGTACCTTCTGCTTCTCTATCCTTGAGTTCTTCAAGAGATTCTATCTTTGAATTTTTCAGCAACGGTGGCTCGACGACTACGAGCACAAGTTCAAAGAGATTGGCCGCCAACTTGTCCGACTTCAAGTGAAAGATCGGAAGTCTTCCAACGACTATGACTTTCATATTGTCCAACCTTTATCTCAGTGTATCTTAGACGAGCCAATCCCGTCTCGATTCAAGATGCCATAGATGGAGCCATATGACGGCTCCACCGATCCAATTGATCATTTGGAGAGCTATAAGGCTCTCATGATAATTCAGGGGCAACCGATGTCCTCCTATGTATTGGCTTCCCAGTAACTATTCGAAAGACTGCTCGAGTCTGGTATTCTGGACTTCAGCTGGAGAGCATAAATTTCTTCGAGTAGCTCGAGCATGTCTTTGTGACCCATTTCAACATTAGCTGAAAAGTGCCACAGATATCAGATAGTCTCTTCTCCATCAAGCAAGATGAGATAGAGACATGGAGAGATTTTATGGCTCGTTTCAACACAGCTACACTTGAGATCAGGGATCTCAATGAAGATATGGCCATCTTAACCATGAAGAAAATCTGAGGAGATCCAGATTCACCTACTCTCTGGATAAGACTCTTCTTCGAACCTATGCTGAACTCTTAGAGTACGCATACAAGTATATTCGCACGGATGAAGGTACCTCTGACCGACGTCAGATAGAAAAAAAGATCAAAAAAAAAATAAAGAAAATAGAGCTCTGACCGAATCAAGCCGGACGATGATTAATAAGGAAGCTTCACCCCGTCGATGGAGTCCAAAGTCGAACCATTATGGCAGTAGGTATGACTCATATACTCCTCTTTCTGCTTTCTGTACATAAATCTTAATGGAGATCGAGGGAGAGGAGTATCTTCGATATCTTCCATCGATGAAAGCACCACCGAGGAGTCATGATAAGAAGAAGTATTATCAGTTTCATCATGATCACGATCACGATACCAAATAATGTATTCAACTCAGGGATGAAATAGAGGCCCTGATCTAACGTGGCTACCTCAAAAAATTTCGACGAGATCGTCCAACTCAACCTCTCATCGACCAACAGTCTCAGTCATAAGCTAAAGAAACGATTAATAATCTGCCAACGGTAGGAGTGATCAACATGATCTCTAGATGATCGAAGGACTAGAGGGCAACTTCCGAAGAAGAGTCGATGAAAAAATGATGGCTTGATAATGTAATCTCTTTTCGGAAGATGATGTTCGAAAATATAAACCCCATGATGATGCTGTCATCATCTCGACAATAATAGCAAACTATGATGTAAAAAGAATTTTAGTTGATAATGAAAGCTCAACTGATGTTCTTTTTACTCATTTTTTTTTCAAATGTGACTACTGACTGACCGACTCAGAAGAGTCTCAACGTCATTAATCAATTTTACTGCAGATGTAGTTATCGTGGAAGAAAAAATTATTCTTCCACTAACCACAGGAATAGATCTACAATAAAATATTATTCTTCTGACATTCACAATCGTTCGAGTTTCATTGGCTTATAATGCCATACTTGGATGATCTGGACTTAATGTCCTGAGAGCAGTAGTTTCAACATATCATTTATTGATTCGATTTTCAATAAGAAATGGAGTCGAAGAAATGCATGGAGATCAATAATTTACTCGATGTTGCTTCATAGTCTCTACAAAGAATAATCAATCTGAAAATTTTTATTCGTCGATAAATTAGACCAAAGAGAAAATAAAGAAATGGGTGAACCAATCGAGCAACTGATCTCTATCTCGTTAAAAAAAGAAGATCCTGAGAAGGTAGTCCAAATTGGATTACAATTATCTGATTTGAAGTGACAACAACTGGTGAATCTACTAAGAGCAAACGCCGATATTTTGCTTGGTCAGCAACTGACATGTCAAAAATTTTTTCGAAAGTAATAACCCATCAGCTGAATATTGATCCTAAAGTTAGGTCGGTAAGATAAAAAAAAGACTTTTTACTCCTGAAAGACATATGGTCATCGATGAAGAAGTCGATAAGCTCCTTGCGGCTGGCTTCATCAGAGAGGTTAATTATCCCGATTGGCTCGTCAATGTAGTGATGATGAGAAAAGCCAATGAGAAATGGAGAATTTGTATCGACTATATGAATTTAAATGAAGCTTGTCCGAAGGACAGTTTTTCTTACCAAAGATCGACCAACTTGTTGATGCGACTTCGGGACATCGACTTTTGAGCTTTATGGATGCCTTCACGGGCTACAATCAGATTGAGATGGCATCTGAAGATGAGAAATGCACTATCTTCATAACCGACAAAGGCATCTATTGTTATAAAGTAATACCATTCGATTTAAAGAATGTCGGAGCTACTTATCAACGGCTAGTCAACAAACTGTTCAAGACACAAATAGGACGTAATATGGAAGTCTATGTTGATGATATGCTGGTGAAAGTTTTAAATTCTGATCATGTTTGAGATTTGGAAGAAGCCTTCGATACACCTTGACGATATCAGATAAAATTGAATCCGACTAAATATGCATTCGGGATAACTTTCGAAAAATTTCAGATTTTTATGTCGTAACGAGGAATTGAAGCTAATCCTGAGAAATAAAGGCTATCATCAATATGAAGCATCCAAGCTCCAAGAAAGAGATACAACAACTCAATAAAAAGATCACCATACTCAGCCGATTCATCTTAAGATCGATAGAAAGATGTTTTCCTTTTTCAAGATCTTGAGACAAGCAAAAGACTTTTCAAGGTTAGATGAGTGCCGACAATCCTTTGAAGATTTAAAAAATATGACATCTCCACCATTGCTCACAAAACTGAAGGTAGGAAAATATTGTATCTTTATTTGGTGACTTCAGTAGAGACGGTTAGTTCGATACTTATCTAAGAGGACGAAAATCGAATTCAGCAGCCGATTTATTATGCTAGCAAAGTACTTCATAATGCTAAATAAGATATTCAAGAGCGAAAAAGATGGTCTATGCTCTGATCATATCATCACAGCAACTTCATCCGTACTTTTAAGCACATCCAATAATTATCTTGATAGATCTGTCATTGAAGGTAATTCTCTACTGACCTGATACTTCAGGTCGAATGGCAAAATAGACAATAAAACTTAGCGAGTTTGATATTCAATATCATCCACGACTGTCAATGAAGGTACAAGTTTTGATCGATTTATCATCGAATGTACCATATCCGATGATAATCCTGAGGATAAACTCAACGACAAACCAAAGCAAATTGAAATTTCTGAGATCGACTTAGCATCGGTGTGGGTGCTACATATTGATAGAGCGTCCAACGCACAGGACAGTGGAGCCGATCTCATCCTCACCAACTCTGAAGGGATTGTAATTGAATATGTCCTTCGATTTAATTTTAAAGCTTCAAATAATCAAACCGAGTATAAGACCCTTTAGTCGGCTTGAAGATTGCCAAAGAACTTGACATTAACAACTTGAAGATCTTCACCGACTCACAATTGATTATCGAACAAATGAAGGGCAAATTTGAAGCCCGAGACTCCGTTATAATGAAATATCTTGAGAAAGTGAAAGATCTTATATTAACTCTGAAATATTTTGAAATCTCTCACATTCCAAGAACAGAAAATACTCGAGCTGATATACTTTCTCGACTCGCAACTACTTCATTTAGCTCACTTGGTTGAACATTCATCGAATTTCTTGAACAACCGAGCATAGACAAAGTTGAAGTGCTACAAATCAATGATGAGCCAAGTTGGATAGATTCGATCATCCAACATTTGACTGATAGAATTCTACTCGCAGATCTTTCAGAAGCCAAACGACTACAGTGGATGGTCTCGTAATATATTTTGATGAATGGACAACTCTATAAAAGGTCATTCTCTCTTTTCTTACTAAAATATTTGAGACCAGCAGATGCTGACTATGCACTTCGAAAAGTTCATGAAGAGATTTGTGAAAATCACTTGAGGGGCAAATTATTGGCTTACAAGGTTTTGCGACAAGGATATTATTGGCCCACCATGAAAAAAGATGCAGCTGAACTTATCTGAAGATGTAAACCATGTCAAAAGTATACTAACATACAGCATCAACCGATCAGCCAGTTGACATCAATTATTACATTATGGCCCTTCGTACAATAGAGAATCTGAAGGAAAAACTAGCTTTTCCTCTGTAAGATCTTCCAGAATCTTAAATGAGATCTGGAGCGG
>KE504714.1:1000727-1017190 GCA_000441515.1 Elaeis oleifera | reverse complement strand
GAAAGATCAAGTATTGATCGCGATCCAGGCTTCATTCAGATTCAGCAAGCTGAATTTGGAGAATCAAAATTCAGATTATAGAGAACTATTCCAGGCTGATCCTGAGTGGATATTCATAGAGATCGGACACTTGTGCGGCTAATAAAGAGCCTCGTTTCTTTCAGATCCAATTTTGAAGAAAGAGATTACGAAACAGATATGTGATTTGATCACAATCTGAATTTCAGTATATATCAATTTCAGTATATGAAATAGATCCATGTGGTTTATATTTTTATGCATACAAAATTCAGATTAAAAGTATTTAATTTATTCTCTACTGCGGTATTTAGAAATAAAAATTTGAAACACATATGCATGCACCAAATCCAGAATACCAACATGATGAAGCTCGACGAACTTTCGATACCCGCTCTCTAGAGCATACATATCGTGTGCCAGCTAAAAGGAAGGGCAAGTCAAGTCAAAAAAAAAAGAAAGTATCGTATTATCAACTTACCCAAGCATCGTCGGATAAAAAAAAATATTTCGGACACTATCCGATCTTTCTTACTCTCCCTGTCTATCAGGAGAAGAGTTGCCTCAATGAGTCATTTGACCAATGATGGATTGGCCAAAGCTGACTCATCAATCGCGATCTGAATATCAAAGAGGGTGGGAGACCCACCGATGATCCATTATCGGCAGAAGTAGCCAATGCCTTTCTCCGCTCTCTGATCGACGGTCATTTGCTTGAAACTGCCATAAAATCGGTGCTCGACTGCGCTCGAGACCGTGCTACTTGTGGAATAGCTTGCACAACAATAGATAGCTCTGGTTCGACCGCAGATTTAGCCTAAACCTCCACAGATGGAGCCGCTGATGGTTCTATTGCGGCATCTTCATCTCTTGCCGTCTCAACTCCTATCGATGGTACTTTAATTGGAAGAAGCATTGTCAGAGCTGACAATACTATAACCGACTCGGTGTCGGGAGCCACCATCGATGGAACGTCAGACTCGCTCATCAGTACCGACTCAGAGTCACCCCAACTTCTCTTTGACGGTCGAGATGGTCTGATGTCAGTCGCTGCTCGCTTCTTAGCAGCGTGTAGACGTATATCGATAGTTGAGACGCGCACTGTCGACCGCATAGCTGCAATCAAAAGCCAAAATTCAGCACATAATTAAAAACAAACAAAAACAAAGCGATCGATTATGCTATACCTAAAGAAGTTATCGAACTAAGTCCGGCATCATAGAGAGCCTACTCGATCATCAGCTCTAGTTGTACTGGGACTTCCATATCTTTAAGTCAGAGAAAATCTTTTCGATCGATGATGTCTATCCGACTATGCTCATTGGGATCAGTTCTCAGATTGCCCCAGCATGAAGGAAGCCCCAAGGAGACGAAGAAGAAATAAAAAAAAATTGATTCTTCCATCCATGAATGGATGATACGGTACTATTTTCGAAGTCGTTTGACATTGGGCCCAGACAAGAAAGAGACTTCTATCTTCAGACTCGAAGGGGAATCATCGATCGGATTCTTCAACTGACTATTTCGAGAAGTTGAGGCCTTAGCCTTCTTACCCCTACTTGCTATTGAAAACGAAAGAACCTAGAAGAAGAAGAGAAGAAAAAACCTAGGAGAAGGAAATGAGAACTCATCCTGGAGAACTAGAACATGACGTGAATGGAGAAAGCTTTCAGCACCTGGGGATAGAATCTTCTGTTGCAGAAGAAGAAAATGATGAATGCAAAAGTGAAAAATCCAAATGAAAGTGACTTTATATGTATAGAATCCCTCAACGGTTTGGATAAAGTTATTCAAATCATGGCTCCTTCAGATTTTGATACGTGGCTACATTAGAACCGACCATTGATCGGATGGTTCGACGTACCTACCCTTAAAAATCACCACCTCACCACTATCCATGTGAATTGCACAGAATCAATGATATTTGGACATGTGGCTGAAATTGACTAGTTAGAATTGAATCATGCAGATTCATCGGATGCCAAACTATCTTCTCGAAGCGACACCCCAATAATGATCTCACAGTTATTGAAATGACAAAACGGCTGGAGACTCTTCGTATTTCAAAAATCATTAATGTCTGTAGTCAAATCGGGCTCGAGACAATACGTGGTAACTTCTTTCATCTAACGTGCTAAATCACGTGACAATCCACATGTCAAACTAGCTTGGACTTGGAAGTAGGGGGCAACTGTTAGGATAATTTAGTCGATGCTCCGATTCTGACTCTCAATCAGCCTCATAAGCACAAACTGCCGACTATCAATCGATTTGCTGACCAACAGTCAGCTATCCTCAACCATCAACAAACTCTAGCTATGACAACCCGATTGATTTCAGATTGATGACCATCGGCATATCAGAGTTACCGATCGATGGTCATTCAAACTTTTACAATTACCGACATACGATCGACATATTTGATTACCGACATATAGTCAGCTTACCAAAATTGCCAGTGCAGAAAGTATATAGTGGTTAGAATATGATCAGTGGCAGGCATAACCACTCATCTCACGATCATATAATGTCAGAACAAGCGGGACTTATATGTCTAACCATTATAAACGGTTACGAACAACTTGTCTATAAAAAGAGGTAAATGAACAGCATTTGGTAAGATAATTCTGGACTGATACTCTATCACTTTGAATACTCTATCTACTGTTCACCACTCTCCACTAATTTAGGCATGGGAGGTCTCCACCAGACACAATTTCGATCAGTGACGAGGTAAATGAACAGCATTTGGTAAGATAATTCTGAGCTGATACTCTACCACTTTGAATACTCTATCTGCTGTTCATCACTTTTCACTGATTTAGATATCGGAGGGTCTCCATTGGATATAATTTCGATCAGTATGGACTTCTTTTGTAAGTACTCTTCTCTGACGATGGGCGCAACAGGGGGTTAGCCGCAACAGATCTTATTAGCTTTATATGATTCGAAAGATTACTTGCATTTCTGTAGCTTGTGTTTACTAGTCTGATCAACTTGCTTGGGGGCAAACCAAATTGAGTGAAGTTACCCTGCAAGATTTGTTACCTTTTGCTTGATCAATTTCAATCCTTAGATCCTAATCTAAGTTGTAGTTATGTTTGGAAGTCGAAAACTCCAACAATAGTCAAAACATTCTGATGGAAACTCTTATAGAATAGGTTATCATGTATGGCAATGTTGACTAGAAGAGGGATTGTTCCCCATATTGAACATTTGCTATGATCTTTATCAATCAATCGAGGAGGATTGTCACCATGTTGTCATCGCTTGTTCTTTTGTAGAAACATTCTAGCAGCAAGTTAGAAGCATATGTGTTCTTTGCTGGCCCTTATAAATCTCATGTAAAAGGCCAAGGTAGAGGAGGGACATAGAAATGTGATTGCTTATTGATATGGTATGAAATCAGCCCATCGATCATAAATAGACATATGACAGGAAAAGATTAGGATTCAAAAATTGAATTCTTGATGAGATTCAAATAAGAAAAGAGATCATAGCAGATTTGAATCAAAATAAGGAGGTTACGGAAATCTTTTGATTTATGCCTTCAAATTATGATAGATCTGTGCTTCGCCATCTATACAAACAAGATCAAGGAGATCCTATGGGGACAAGCTCCAAAAAAGAGAAAAATCTATAGCTCAAAGATCCTATGGTGAGAGGCTCTCAAGCCCTCATTCATTATTCTGCTTCTCTTTCTTGTAGATCTACAGGCTTACGAGCAGTGAAGGTCAACGTGAAGGCTAGGGCCAAAGTAAAGCCAAGGCTAATGTTGAGGTGAGAAGCCTAAAGTCCAAGATTTCAAATGTTGAGCTCCCAAAGGGCAAGCTCCAAGGGGCCGGGCTCCAAAAATCCGAGCTCCCAAGGCTTAGTTCCCAAAGACCAAGCTCTAAAGGGCCACACTTTCAAAGGCTAAGCTTCTAATGACCGATCCTAAGGCCAATCCAAGAAGGCCAAAATGAAAAGAATGAGATAAAAGCTGACCAAAACTAGGCCGATCAAAATAGAGTAATATCTTACGTTGCTTTAACTCTCTATTATATTCTCTCCTTATTGTTATCTTCCAAAGTCCGATCTGACTTAGGCATCGGAGGTTCGATCAGAGCTAATCCAATAAGCTTTTCTTTCTTATTGTATGTGTAGATCCACAACCCTCCAAGGAATATTAGTGCTCCATCTTCCACCACCACAAGTCAAGTGGATCAATCAATGCTTTTCAGACTATCCTAGTCGGGCTAGATTTTGGTTGTAGTATATTGGCACCATTTGTAAGAATACAAGAATGTATCCCACCTCTTCTTTGACTGGATTTGAGTATTTTCGACAATGATTTCATTGTTGATGCATCCTCAAGCATGTTAGAGGTTAACCCCTCTTATATGATTGTCCTTGAGCACTGCAATAAGGAAAGCATGATGAACTTCTCCTTATCCAAGCATAAGGAGAGCATAAAAAATCTTTCCTCATCCAAGCATGAGGAGAGAGCAATGGACCTCCCATAACTGAGCATGAGGAGAGCATAATAGACCTCTCCTTATCTGAGTATGAGGAGAACGCAATAAACCTCTCCTCATCCAAGTGCAAGAAGAGCATGACGGACCTCTCTTTGTTCAAGTATAAGGAGAGCGAGATGGACCGATCTCGTCCGAGCATAAGAATGATGAAGTCCGACTTGGGCCACTTAGGATATCTTTGAGAGAGATCCCTAAGCTCTTCATCCGAGCGTGAGTCGAGCCAAAGATGGGCTAGCCTCGTCCAAGCACAAGGATGGTGAAGCCCAACCTAGGCCACTTGGGATACCCCTAAGAAGAATCTCTAAACTCCTCATCCGAGCACAAGTTGAGCCGAAAATGGGCAGCCTCATATCCCCAAAAGGGATCCCTAAGCTTTGACTCTAGTATGGATCGAGCTGAAGATGGGCCGACATCATCCGAGCACGAGATCGGTAAAGCCTGCCTAGGCCACTTGGGATACAACTCGAGAGGAATTGCTAAGCTCCTCACTTGAGTGTGAATCAAGCTAAAGATGGGCCGATCTAGTTCGAGCGTAAGGACGATGAAGCCTGACCTAGACCACTTAGGATGCCTTTGAAAGTAGGATTGGAAGTGAGTTGGTTTGGGCTCGGGCCATCTGGGTCAGGCCACACCTTTGCCTGAGCCCAACCCAAAATTTTTTACAGAGCTTCAGGCTGGGCTTAGGCCTGAAGATTTTGAAAACTAAGGCTCGAGCACGAGCCCACACCAGCCTACACCAGTTCTCTTCCCTATCTAAAAAATAAAAAAAACAAATCCTAACCCATCTGGCCATCCATCACCCTCTCCTTCCCCAACACCACTGTCGGTGAAGTTGTTGATGGCGAGATTGAGTAGAACCAGCTTGTCGAGGGAAAATATGTTGGCGGGGATCTCATCGAAGAAGCAGTTTTCTTAGAGGTTGACAATACGGAGCTCCTTATAGCCAGTGAGGTTCGACGGAAGGGGGTCAGAAAGGGCATTGAGGCAGAGGCTGACCACTTAGAGGGCGACGAGATTGCCAAGGGTTTTGATGGGGATCTAGCCCACGAGATGGGTGGCCAGAAGGTGGATGTTGGTAACGCGGCCATTGTCGTACTTCACACCCACCCACGAGTAGGGTGTCACGGGGGAGGAGGAGGCTGTCGTAGCCCCTGCACCACTCGAAAGGTCGCTGTTGCCTAGTTGGAGGCCGCCCACTGGAGAAGCGGCTCCCCTGGAGGTAGACAACCCAGAGCTTCTTGCAACTAGCAAAGTCCAGCAGGAGGGGTTGGAGAGAGTGTTAAGGCAGAGGCTAACCACCTAGAGGGTGATGAGATTGTCGAGGGTTCCGATGGGGACCTACCCACGAGATGGGTGGCCGGGACTAGATGGGTGGTCAGAGAGAGCATTGAGGTGGATCTCAATAATGCAGCCACCATCATATTTCACACCCACCCATGACACCGAGGGAGGAGGAGGCCACTGCTACTTAGAAGGTTGTCGTCACCTGGTTGGAGGCTACCACCACTCAGAAGGCCGTGGAGGAGGAGGAAGAGGAGGCCCGAAGCGAGAAGCATCTCAAAGAGTTGCGACTCATGAGTTGCGAGAAAAGATCTCATTCCATCTTATTAGAATCCATTTTAATTAATTTGATAATCCTTATTTCTTACTTTAATTAATATGATAATCTCAAGTTCTTGCTCTAACTAATGTTTTTAGAGTTCTGATGGGAAAAATAATTTGAGAACTGGGCTCGAGCCGAATATTCGGGCTCCTTATCAGACTGGACTTTGGGCTCGAGCTCGAGCCTGGGCCAGGTCAAAGGTAGATCCAAACCAGGCCCGAAAGACAAGTGGGCCTTATAATTAATCCCAAGTCCTGTCTGAATTATTTTGGGCCTTGCCCAAAGCCCAATCCGATGTTGGTCCGCGTCGATAGGCCTCGGGTCGGCTCGAGTCTAGTTCCAGTCCTATTCGAAAGAGATTCCTAAGCTCCAAACCCGAGCACATGTTGAGCCAAATACAAGCCAGCCTCATCTAAGTGCAAGGATAGCGAAGCCTGACCTTGGCCACTTGGGGTACCCTTAAGAGGGATCCCAAAGCTCCTTATTGAATGCTAGTCAAGTCAAAGATCAGTCAACCTTGTCCGAGCATATGGTTGGTGAAGCCAAATCTAGAATACTTGAGATAATCTCGAAAGGGATCTTAAAGCTCCTCGTTCGAGTGCTAGTCAAGCCGAAGATTGGCCAACCTCGTTCAAACTTGGGGTCAATGAAGCTCAACTTAGGCCACTTGGGATACCTCGAGCAGGATTCCTAAACTCTTTGCTCGAGCTCGAGTCGAGCTGGAGACATGCTAATCTCATCCGAGCATGTGGTCAGTGAAGCCCATCGTGGCCGCTTGGGATCTCCCTGAACAATATCCCTAAGCTCCTCATCTGAGCACGAGTTGAGATAGTGATGGCGAACCTCGTATGAGTATGTGGTCCATGAAGCCTGACCTGGGCCGCTTAGGATATCCCTGAGTGAGATTTTTAAGCTCCTCGTCTGAGCATGAGATGAGCCGGAGATGGGCCAACCTCATCCAAGCATGAGAGAGGGATCCTAAAGCTCCTCATCTGAGTGCGAGTCAAGCTGAAGATAAATCGACCTCATTTGAGTAGAAGTCAGAAAGTCCTACCTAGGCCACTTGGGATACCCCAAGTGGGATCGATAAGCCCTTGCCCAAGCATGCGTCAAGCCAGAGATGGGCCAGCCTTGTCCAAGCCCGAGGTGGACAAAGTCTGACCTGGGTCAGTTGGGATACCCTCCAGTGGGATCCCTAACCTCCTCCCCTCAGCATGAGTTGAGCTGGAGATGGACCAACCTCATCCAAGCATGAGGTCAGTAAAGCTTGACCTAGGTCGCTTGGGATGCCCCTGAACGAGATTTCTAAGCTCCTCTCCTAAGCACCAGTTGAGCTACAAACAAGCTCTTCTCGTCCGAGTATAAGGAGAGCACAACAAACCTCTCCTTGTTCGAATACGAGAAGAGCATGACAAATCTCTTCTCATCCGAATACAAAGAGAGCATGATGAGCCTTCCCTGATCCAAGCATAAGAGGTAAGATAAACCTCTCTTCATCTGAGCATGAAGAGATGGGTCTCTTCTCACCCGAACATGAGGAGAGTAAGATGAATCTCTCCTCATCCGAGTATGAGTTTCCTCTCATTCGAGTATGAAAGCAAGATGAATATCTCTTCATCCGAGTGTGAAGAGAAAAGCCTCTCCTCATCTGAGTGTGAGAAGAGTGAGATGAACCTCTCCTCATCCGAGTATGAGGAGATGAACCGCTCTTCATCCGAGTGCAAAGAGAAGGGCCCCTCCTCGTCTGAGCATGAAGAGAGCACAATAAGCCTCTCCTTATCTAAGCATAAGGAGAGTCAGATGAACCTCTCTTTATTCGAGTATGAGGAGAGCATGGCAATCTTCTCCTTATCCAAGTATAGAGGACAAGATGAACCTCTCTTCGATCGAGCACAAAAGAAGCATCAAGGGCCTCTCTTCATCCAAGCATGAGGAGGGCACAATAAGCCTCTAAAGAAATTTTTTTCATTTTCACATACATATTTTAATTAATCTCATTAATTAAAAGTTTCATGTATTAATAACTAGGGTCTGGAAACAAAGGAAGATAGATCTAATCTATTTCATAACAAAAGCACAGTGAAAAACGTAAAAGTTTCCAAAACCCTTTTGTGAAAAAATACTTTGAGATCTGATCTTCGAAGTTTATTAGAGAAAAATTATCCTGAGATTCTAATGTACTATAAAAGAAAGGATTCATGAATCTAATAAAGAAAATACTTTTTATTTTCATATTTTAGCATAGGTAAATGAACTCCCCAACTGATGATCGTGAAAAGGTTCTTCTTCTTTCTAGCAATGCAAGCGTCTGGTCTCTTTGAGTATCCACATAGAGGATGAGAATAGATTAGCAACTTTTTGATTCTTCGAGGTGCTAGCTCTCTTACAGAACCTTTGCTTGACGGAGGATATTTTCAATGCCTTGAGAACAGCAGCAAGATGACAGCTTCTTTAAGATCCTTCTTATTGAAATCTGAATTTCAACAAAATAAAGGAGCGAAAAGAGAAGCTCTGGGGTATGGAGGCGAGGGAAGAGAAGGTGGGACGGCAGCCGAGGGGTAGGGAAAACTTCACAAGCTTTTTTTGATAATTAAAATCTTGATGTGGCCACCTATTTATAGGCATACAAACCCTAGGGTGCCCCTTAGTTATAAAGACCAGAAAACCCCTTAAAAAAAATCTCCTGATGGCTAGGTTTCCTTATGGCTACCATCCTCTCTCTTTAAAGTTTCCTTTTATGGCTTAAATGGGGTACCTAGGGTTTCATGAAACCCCAGGGCTACCACCCCATTCAAATGGGGTCAAATGTTTCTCCATTTGGTCCCCACATGGCGCCTAGGGTTTCATTCAAAAAATCTTAGGGTGTGAACCCAGTTGACTGGTCAAAGACTAAATCAAAATAGGTTATTTAGGCTAGGCTCAGGTGTCATACACCTGATACATCCAAACTCATTTGAGTGCATGTGATCTAAGTCCAAATTTGGACCCAAACTCAATTGAACCACATCCCTATTTAATTCAACTTGACTTCAACTATAATTAATTTGATTCAATCAAATTAAGATATGCAATATTTGCACATTAGTCCTCCTCAAACTTAGTAACTTTTAGCAATTAAGTTTATGCTACTTGTAACAATTACAAGTTAGTCCAATTATCAATCACATTGATAATTTGAATTCCAACCATTTGATCAGTCTCAAGCTCCTTATGTGTGTAATCTCATAGGTTCTATTCTATTTAGTAGTGAGTTATATTGTGATCTTCATTACAATATCATTGAAACTTCTTTCAATGAATTGGAACACTTTCAATTTTTTTCAACAAAATTCATTCGATCATCTATCTAATTTTTTATGAACTCTAAAATTCACCAATGAATCTAGCAGCATATGGTGATAGACCAGTAGAATAGAATAGGATGAACTTTTAGGTACAGTTGGCATGTGATACAATCCTTTTATCAAAGATCCCGATAAGATGGAGGTCATAAATTACTCATCAAACTACATTATTTGTCATATATAAAATTTACTCTACTTAAGTTTCTGATGTGAAGTATGTGAAAACTCTTTTCCACTGCTCACAATATTCTGATCAAGATCTTCTGAACTCAGTTTTATAAATTATACAGGACCATCTTGCTTATCTATCAAGGATGATAGATTTCATCTTGGTACACATCCTATTCCTATGATGAATCTACTAAAGCCAATATATAGCACAAGGATCCATATGGTAAGGGACCAAGAGTATATACAGTCAAACTATAGCCGTCTCACTGTGAACACCCGAGGCACCTCAGGTCAAAGAGCTAGTCACACAACTATAGTATCGAGCAAGTCACTGACGAGTGGATAGCCATCCAAGTGACTTCTTATAATGGTCACGTTTGGTACCTTTGTTCTATAATAACTATCTGCACACTCACTCCAATATCCCTATACTATAAACTTCAGACTCATCTACCCTAAGGGAAGCGATCCATGCATCAATCTTATCGGAGCAATCACCATCCTCATGATGATCCATTGATCAGGAGTAATTTAGAAATTAATTATCAATAGCACATACCTCAAATTCTCAATACTTGAGAACATGTGTCATCATCTTATTAATCTCTTGGATGATTTATGGATACATAACATAACATGAATAAAAAATAATCTAATTTTATTGATTTCAATAATTTAAATATAAATTATACTTCTAGAAAGTTTATATGTGTTAGCCTAATGGGCTTCTAGGGCATACATCTAACAGCATCTCTTCATCCGGGTGTAAGGAAAGCACCAGCCGACCTTGACCCGTTGGAGGGGATAATCTAAAGAGGGACTTCGAAGTGAGTTGAGCCGAAGTTGATACTCGCTCCTTATACCAGATACGAGTCGAGCCGAAGTGCACTCCTTGTATCAGATGTGAGTTGGGTTGAGCCCATTGAGCTGAAGGGCGCTCCATGTATCATAAGTGAGGAGAATCAAATCCCAACTCTGGCTACTCAAGAAGGAGACACATCAAACAATAACTAGCAAGTGGAGGCAAAAGTTCGAGCAAATCACAATTACTTAAGTTTTAGCTGACTCCTAAAAGTATCTTAACTTCACTCAACCACATCCACATCTAAACTCCCAACGAGTCAATGCTTAACTTTGCCAGGTATGTGATCCTATGATATACCAATATGACCATATCTCGAAGTGACAACCACCATCCTCAGGTACAATCAGCAATGTCCACTAGAGAAGCTGAGGATGATAACATGATGGTGAGCTTTACTCCATAGTGCCAAGGTTGCAGCCGCCACCAATAGGGGTAGGCATTCATTTTCAGGTGGAAGTACTATCAGCTAAGGCTGACGCTTGAGTAGGCCATCAGTGCTGATGAAGTGATTGACCCTCCACCTAAAGGTGGCAGAGAAGTCCCAAAATAGTGGCATGGGGGCCCTCAACCTCCTCACTCTGAGTGACATCTCCTCCGCAAACTTGAAGACCGTATTAAGTATCTTGACCAGCCGAAGAAGTTTACCAACCTCGAGATTGAGCTTTATGAAGAGATCAAGCAATCCTCGGTGGTGACCCTGAGCTTTATCAGGACCTTATCACTCTCAACAGCATCCCCTCCATCATCAATCTCCTCAACTGTGGCAACACCAACACCGCCATCGATGTCATCGGCCCCTTAACGACCTCACAGATAAGGAGGTCCTCAAGAACAACGATAAGCCTACTTGCATCCTCATTGACACCCACAATAGGGATAACACTCTCAAGCTTCTCATCCAGAACCTTGACAATCTCTCTGATAGGGCCTCCATAATCTACAACATTCTTGCCACCATCAAAAACATGATCGAGGTCAAGTCTAGGGTCGCCGAGCTCGATAGTGTGGCCTTGTAACTCAAATGGGGGCATTAAGGGGTTGGGCGCTGTGCCGATCAAATAATTTATGTCTTAAATGGATTTAGTGCACACCATGTGTGAATCATATATTTAAGTACTGATGGATGGCTCTAATTGGATAAGATACAACTTTCTCCACTCGCTCAAAGCACCATCACTAGGCTATTCATCGCACTCAACCTCAAATATAGGCATTACAAAGAACAAAATACAAGTACCAATAAAATTGCTTTCAATAATGCTTAAAATGTTTGATCATGAAATAGGTCAGGAAGTAGTCAAACTACTTTCTTCGTTCTAACCGGAGAAAATGGCTCGAGTTTGGAAGTGGAGAGCATATGATATGGTATGAAATCAGCACATCAATCATAAATGGACATGTGGCAGGAAAATATTTGAGTTCAAAAGTTGAATTCTTGGCACAATCCAAACAAGAAAGGTGATCAAAATAGATTTGAATCCAGATAAAGAAGAAGGTTATTGAAATTCTTTGATTTTCACCTCAAAATCATGATGGATCGGTGCTTCCTTATTTATATAAACAGGGTCAAGGAGATCTCATGGGAACAAGCTCTAAAAGAAAGAAAATCCCATAGCTCAAAGATCCCATGGTGAGAGGCTCTCAAGCACACATCCATCATTCTACTTCTTTTTCTTGTAGATCCACGGGCCTATGCGCAATGAAGGCCGAGGTAAAAATCGAGATCCAGGTGAAGGTTAGGGCCGAAGAGAAAGCCAAGGCCAATACTCATGAGGTGAGGAGCCTAAAGGCCGGACTTCGAAAGGCCGAACTTTGAAGGTGAAACTCCTAAAGACCGATCCTAAGGCCAATTCAGAAAGGCCAAATGAATAAATCGAGATAAAAGTCGAACAAAACTAGGCCGACCAAACAGGATAATATCTTACACTGCTCTAATTTTATTATATTCTCTCTTTAATGTTGTTATTCCAAAGCTTGATCTAACTTAGGCATTAGAGGATCCGGTCGGAACCAATCCGATGAGCTTTTCTCTTCTTTGTTGTGATCTATATATAGCCCTCCAAGGAAGATTAGACTCCATCTTTCACCATTGCGAGTCGAGCAGATTGATCAATGCCCTTCAGGCTATCCTAATTAGGCCGGATTTTGGCAGCAACACATGTTCCTCAGTTTCTATGGAATGCTCACAATAAACGGGTATTTTAATAGGTGCAACAAGTCCCAAATCAAGTAGTCAGGAAAGCCTTTGTGTTTTCACATCCTTCTTTGGCGCCGGGTATCCACTACCTTTAAGCGCACTGTTAAGATAGCGAGGCGGTGATCGGCAGAATGAATTAAATCAATCTAATACTAAGGTGGCGGCATGACCATCCCTCCCTTAGGAGTGATGAAGGCGAACTTTGATGTATCTTTTATGGTAGATAAGGCTGCTGCGGGATTTGTTATCCGAGACCATTATGGAAAGTAATAAGAGTTGGTGAGAAAAATTGCTGCACCTTCTGTTCCCCATGCTGACTTTACTGCGGCTTGGCTTTTGCTGCGAATGAGATGCAGGCATAGTTTATTGGTTGGAAGGTGACTCTGTAATAATAATTAATTGGATTTCTAACTCTGATCCTCACAGGTACAGGCAACTACCCATGTTAAAAGATATTGTGCAGTGGAAGAGGACCAGGAATTTATGTGTCATATCTCATGTCTTTCGTGAAGCTAAGTGCGCTGCCGACTACATGGCTAATTATGCTCTCAAGGGGATGTATCCTGGTCACAGGGAAATCTCTTTATCCATCTTTTGCAGGTATTCTGATGGCTGATTTGTAGAGGGACAATCAATATTCATAAGAAGGAATAATCACTGGCTATGAATGCTTTAAATAGCATGTTTCTAGCAGGTTGTTATATCTATGTCAATGGTATCGTTGCTGTTGTTCTTGTCCATCTATCATGGGTCATGCTATCGGATGCCATACGGCAATCAGGAGAAGGTTCTTTTAATCCAGACGCTGAAGAATCTGAAGCTAGCTCTGGTCTAGTTTGGCGGCCAGATTCTATCCTTAATACTGACATTCTGAATTCTGAACTAAGTAAGTTGGTTGTTTGACATCTCGATGATATGTTCTTTAATATAAATAGCAGGTTCCAAGACTGAAAAAAGGCATCTACTGTGGGAGAGAGGGGGCCTTTATTCCAATGGAAATTATGGTCCTTGATGCATATTGGATTTTATTCATATGAAGAGCACAATGATAGAGCAATATTGCATTGAGTGCAGCTCATTTCATGTGTTTCACACAGGGGTGCCATGGGGAACTCTATACAGAGCTTGGTAATGTCTTGTTTGTGCAGGAGATGCCATGCGATTTTTCTTAATCTCACCTGGTATCATTTTTTCTTGACTTCAGTGGATGTGTTTGTTGCTGCATTCCCCCTGTAGCTGGGCTATATTTGGAATTGATGTTATGCAGATCAGGAAAGTTCACATCAGACTGCATCACTTGGGAGCAGTTCTTTGTAGGGAAAAAAAAAAATGTTCTAGAGTTAAGCTCCTCTTTTTGACCAAAAAAGAAAAAGAAAAAAGAAAAGAAAAAGTAAAACCTCAGTTCTCAATCTTCTCTTCCTATGTAAAACTGTATAGATTACCGAAAAGACACTAATAACATAAGCATCTCTTTAATTAGAATTTTCTTATTATTTTTTTAGGATTAACATCAGGACTTGTCCTTCAGAATTTGTGCATGAATCTACTGGTCCAAAAGGCCACAACAGGAAGGATCCCCAACAGATATGGTCTCATTGTCGCCGGCATTTCTTTGAGGAAATATCCTTCACATGGACTGAGAGCAAGGCATCTTGGGGAAAACCATTTCAAGAACAATGAGAACTACCATTCCATCTAGGTATCTTGTACGGTTGTGTCTCCTATTGGCCACAGAAGCATCTCTTTTACATGCTGCAAAGAACCATGGAAAACATAAGAAGAGTAGTCCACTTGATGCAAGAAAGTTAAAAGACAAGAATATAAATGCATTACTTTTACTCAAAAAAAAAGGGTCTTACTTCAGGCATATCTCTTATGGCAGACCAAGGGTATCAAAGGGCCTTCTTTCTCTACTGAAAAGAGCACATATTGGTGAAATCTACTTGATTGAGAAATTGTTGTCTCTGTTCTCCCACTTGCACCATAAAACTGCCACCATCCTGAAAAAGTTCTTTACTTAGTAGCAAGGACATGGCTTTTGTTGGGTTATAGGTTTAAAGCTTTGTTTAAATAAATTTGCCTTCTGAGAAGGAGAAAGACCTGTGGAAAGGCCGTGGGTTGCTGGCAATTTAGTAAAAGAGGAACTGAAGGATCTTTATTGGTAGTTATTGGTAGCATTCTCAAAAGATGGAGCCTGAATGTGAGTGGTTGGTTCCCAAATGGCACTTGTTGTGGTATGATCCCATTTTCTGATATTTATTATTGCAGATCCATCAGCATTGAATAATATATAGAAATTTATACACAAACATGAAGATGAAGAGAAACAACGTATAGGACAAATTTGGGATTTTAATCCGACCTCTAATATGTTCATGGAGTCATCAATATCCCCTCCAAAGTCATATAACATGAGCTTTGCGGAAAGAAACTGGACATGATGCAACAAATGCTGCATTAGAATCACTCTAGATGTGCTAAATAAGAAGGGAGATTACAGATGCATCACTTGTGATTACCTCAACCTGGTTCTGCAAAGACCGCACATAGTTAATTATCTCATCTAGCATAAGGGCCTTTCCATTAACCTACATATCAAAAACATAAGCAAATATTTCGGTAAAGTGTCCTTAAATCCAATCCATGCATACAAATTAGTGCATTATATAGAGAAGCTAGCTTCACCTTGTCACAGCCAGGAACAAGGCCTTGCAACATCTTCATTCTCCCTCTTATCTTCTCCCTTCTGGCCTGAACATCCATTTGAGATGGTTCAAACCATGAGTTTTGCAAAAGAATAAATTTGATCAAAATAGTTTTTTTTTTTTTTCAAAAAAATGTTGAAATCCTGAGGAATAAATACCCTTTCTGCAAGGCTGTGACTATCTGTAGCTTGACCTCTCCTGGCTCTTACATGAATGAACCCTGGAGGAGGCTCTTCACCAGCTTTTGTGGCTTTGGAGACTTCGTCTTTGGACTTCTTATCCTCTTTCCCTTCAAATCACCATTGGGTTTCCTCTGCTTCCTACTCTTCTTTCCTTTACATCCTAACAGCATGAAATACTACTTAGCAAAGAAACGAAGATATATTTGAGAGCAAGAGCTGCCAGAGATTCAAAAACCAAGACCATTTACATATGGTTTCAGATTTCTGCTCTGCTTACCTTGGTTTGACCAGAAGACAAGCAAGTCCCATGTCCAACCTTTCTTTTCTTCTCCATAGAGACTTCTTGTTTTTGGACCACCTCATCATGGGGCTCAGTTACCACCCAGGAAAGAGTCATCTTGCTCTCAGCTGAAGGAGCTTTTGAGGAAGTATCAAGAGAGCTGCTGCTCTGGTACGCACTGGCATCAATAGCTGAGACCTCTAGGATGGCTTCAGGAGAGAAATAAAGGGAAGGAAGAGGAGGAGTTATTGCTCATCTCTCCAACTTGTGGTGGGGGAGAAGCATCTCAAATGGGGTGGTTGGCAGTCCGGCAGAGTCAGCAAGGAAAGCTTGGTTCTGTTGGTATGAGAAGGCCTCCATTGTGGGATTCTGGGGATTGGATTTGAAAGACGAAGAGAAGGCAATGGAAGCGGAGATCAGATAAGCAGTATATGGCAGGATGGGTCTGGCCTGGTTTAGTTTATATACAAGTTTCTTGTTTGTCTTCTTGTTCTTTTTTTCTGTGGGTCGGGTGGGGAGGCTGGCAGAGAGAGAGAGAGAGAGAGAGAGAGAGACTCCATGCAGATATGTGTACTATTGAC